>SEYY01003415.1:40000-41685 GCA_009176605.1 Armadillidium nasatum
GTGATACATCTACACAGTTGACCGTGTTGTGATTTACCTGTGAATTAGGACGCTATTCTCCAGGATGTTGCAATGGATCGACGTGTCAGCTCAAGAATCTTTATGTCTCCACGGTGTGTTTCATCGGACCGTAATAAACGTACTCCAAAACAAGACGTGTAGAATCCTATATCGAATCAGAAGAGTCACTCACATTTTGAACATTTACTCTAATTGGGACTGGGATGTTAAACTACCTATTGTTATACAATAAAAAATAATATTAACATAAACGGGCGTTTCGATATGTTTTACATCCATATCAACACCGGGGAGTGTAGGCTATATCTCTTCAATAGCCGTGCATTTTCATTAAGCAGCGTATTTAATAAGATCCTAGGTTTTATCGATATGATTGGTATCCACCCTATATTACATATATATATATATATATATATATATATATATATATATATATTATATATATATATATATATATATATATATATATATATATATATATATATATATATATATATATATATATATATATATATATATATAATATATATATATATATATATATATATATATATATATATATATATATATATATATATATATATATATATATATATATATATATATATATATATATATATATATATATATATATATATATATATATTATATATAATATATATATATATATATATATATATATATATATATATATTATATATATATATATATATATATATATGATAATACTGGTTATTTGAACATCTTCAATGAGTTCGTAATCATTTGGATGACGAGAAACTCCGTACTGGCTCTTTTAAGCAGGATCGAACCCCCTGCCACACGTCCAATGTCAGCATGTACGAAATTGATTTCTTCTTTGAAGATCGGGTCATTTCTAAAAGACTTTGACCACTAAGGTCGCTTGATTTTACCCCGCCCGAATTCTTCCTATGGAGCAGGCTAAATGGAAGAAGAGTATCGCAACAAACCACGTACTCTCGTGCAACCAAAGGACAGCATTCAGCAGGTAATTGACAAAATGTTGGTGTATTGTTCCGTGACATGTAAAAAGCATGTGCAGACATGCCTTGAAGCTAATGGCTACCAATTTCAACAATTGTTGTAATGTCAATACAATTCTCACGCACAAAGATTTATTCGTGGAAAATTTTATTACCTCATGACCACTATTTTGATATTTATAAAAGCATATCTCTAGCCGAGACCAAGTAGAATACTCTCTCTCTCTCTCTCTCTCTCTCTCTCTCTCTCTCTCTATCTCTCCTATATATATATATATATATATATATATATATATATATATATATATATATATATATATATATATATATATATATATATATATAGCACATTGCTTGAGGAGTAGAATCCATTTTGACATACTAAAAATTATGTATTTTCATATAGTTTTTAGTAATGTGACTTCAAAATAACTAGATATTACCGATAGCAGAAATCTTAAATTTTTAAGCATTGATTATTTTTCAATCATGTTTGAACCTTCATAGATCCAGTAAAAAAAAAATTGGTAGTGGTATCGGTTAATTCAAATGGTATTGGATCGGTATCGGTATCGGGTTGTTTATAATTATCGGTTAAAATTTTGATATTATCATATATATATATATATATATATATATATATATATAGTATATATATAT
>SEYY01003416.1:0-15000 GCA_009176605.1 Armadillidium nasatum
CACTGGTATCTTCTGGCCGCAATGCTGATATTCACTGGCCGCAACACTGGTATCTTCTGGCCGCAATGCTGACATTCACTGGCCACAACACTGGCTGTCTGTCCACGGTACTGGTCTTCTTTCGGCACGATACTGATGGTTTCTGGCCGCAGCACTGATCCCTGAACAATATAAACGAAAATAAAATAATTACGACTTGCTGGTTTCAATCATCACAATGCAATCGTAGTAAATCCTGTCTATAATCCTCGTTTTCACTTTAATTATAATAATAATAATAATAATAATAATAATAATAATAATAATAATAATAATAATAATAATAATAATAATTAGTGCTTTCGTTTTTCCATTGTTACTTATTTAAACTATACCTATTTCCAAGGCGCAAATCCTTTCAGTTTCGAATTTAAATCACAAAACAATTTTTATTTTAACTTACCCGTTCTTACGGGATCTGAAGTCTTGTTTATTTTCACAAATTTATGTAATTCTATGTTTACGACACAGTTTGATTTAAACGTCTTCCACTTCGAATCTTCCAGCTCAACTTCAACTTACAGTTGCTTTTCGCAGGACTCCTCGAATACAAATGATAATTTTGAATGTAGGCTATCTCTGACTTTGCTTCGTAATTTAGTTTTCGCTTTCTTCTTTTTCACGCATCAATTCATCACACGACTCCCCCTTCGAGATTGGTAACACCAATCTCAAAAGGAAAAAAATAAAGTTTACTGACCTTGATAAGATTTTTTCTTCGCTTCGGTCCTTCCTCTGTACTCTAAAATCTTATCTTGTACATTTGGTACATCCAATACAGGTCCTCGAGATCGTGTTTTGGGTAGTGAGTTTCTGGGATTTTCTTCATGTTCTTTGCTTTCTAATGGACCAATATGCTCATTAATCCTTTCTTGACTGTCTTCCACTTCCTTTAGCTCTTCGTATATTGATCTAACTTTGTTATTTGGTGTGCTTATATTATCCAAGAAGTTACAAGCTTCCACTGAATCCTCTGACTCTACCAATGTCCTTACTCCTAATTCTTTTGTTATAAAATCGATGGATGTGTCTTCTATACTGCTAATACTGCTTCCAATCCTTCCCAAGGTATAACTCTGCTCTGGGAAAAGAAGTGACTTCTCAAACTTCTGTAAATCGAATTCGCTACTTTCTTGACTATTTCCATCTTCTTCGTCAAACCAGTCCAGGAATTCATTGCTCTCAATCAGTGGGGATATATAAACTATCTCTTGTTTGAGTACATCTATCAGTAACCCTTATTGAATTTGTCTGAGTACTCGAATTGCACTTTTTCCTTACTTCTTCTGTGGCAATTTGCTTTATCGCTTCCCAAGTTTCTTTCTGACTTCGACTCTTTTTTCTTTGCATTCTACCAATAAATAAACTGTTGCTTTCGCTAGGTGCATAGTTAATCAGTTCGCTCTCTGACCTATCTTCATCTTTGTACTCTGTTTGCAGGTTCTCTTGAATTAGCTCCGTTTCTTCTTCCTTCTGAAAATAATTCTGCAAGTACGGTGGTGGATCAGCCCAGATTTTTAAGTGCGAATAATGAGCTTTCATCTTCTTACCTAATCCTTCAATCTCGTAAGTCATTCCTTCTGAAACTACCTTCGTCACCACGAAAGGACCTTCATATCTCTCTCCTAATTTTCTTTCAAGAG
The DNA here is from genome assembly GCA_009176605.1 of Armadillidium nasatum. NCBI lineage: Eukaryota > Metazoa > Arthropoda > Malacostraca > Isopoda > Armadillidiidae > Armadillidium > Armadillidium nasatum. Next base: position 1,683 of record SEYY01003416.1, read on the forward strand.
TCCTATCCACGGTTATCACCTTTTTCTTAACCTTCACACCCTATTGCAAAAGGTAACCAATTTGGGTGACCTTCTCTCCATTTTTCTTGTTGTTCTCTAGGAATCGGCAACATCATTCCCTTCTCATGCTGTTCTACCATTAATTTTTCTGATGGGCACATACCGAGCTCCGCATGTTTGGTATTATTGTAAGTCAGTATCGCTCTTGGTAAACAAATATCCCAATCTACCACTTTAACCACGATGTTCTTAATGAATTCAGCAAATGTTCTGTTCACCCGCTCTACAGCTCCATTACTTGCAGGCTTGTATGGGCTACTATACACGTGGTCAATTCCATAGCTCTTTAACATTTCCTCGAACCTATTGCTCCGGAACTCCACTCCGTTATCCGTGATAACTTTGAAAGGTGTACGAATGAAAGCTGGCAACATATGATATTCAAATGCGTCAGACACGCTTCTTGCAGACTTGTCCCTCAGTGGCTTCACTGCTGCCCATTTACTGTAGTGGTCTACCGCAACCAAACAAGCAACGTTGCCCCTCCTTGTTTTGGGCATAGACATAACATCTATAGCAACTAATTCAAATGGGTTTCTGACTTTGATTTTCCAAACCGGTGGATAGACTACCTTGTGATCAATTTTCATCAGTTGGCATCTTGGACAGGTTCGGCACACATCTTGCACTACCGAGTAAATTTTTGGATGCCACACAAATCTCATTACTGCGTTCAGCAGTTTGTCACGTCCCACATGTGCAAGATTCCTATGGATGGAAACGCTGAAATGAACTAATTGTTTAAATCCCACAACGGCGCTGAAATAGTTTGGTCCAACTTTCTTCACCAGGATTTTCCCGTTCATCTGAAAATCATCTTTATATCTGACAAACTCTTTCAACAGTGGTTCCTTGTTCTCTATCTTTAGTTTCCTTCTCACCTTTTCTCTCAGCAATCTCACTGACTCTGATCTCTCCTGTATTCTGATTATGTTTTCTGCTGTTATTAGACTCCCTTGAACGTTTGTGTCTTCGACCACTACATTAAATGTTTTTGCGGTTATCAGGAATGTTTCACTTTCTTCATCTGCATCAGTGCCATGGGAGATCACTCCTTCTCCAAAGTCGAGTATCGCTTCTGTTTCCACTAAATAGTTCATTCCCAATAGTAAACAAGCAGGGATGCATCCGTCTTCTACAACTAGTAACGGTACTAACACTTCTCTCCGCCTTGTGTTGATTTTTACTTCTACCGCTTTTTCACACACTACTATTCCATTGCTGACACCATTAAGCGTTACTTCCACAGGCCATTCTCGTAATATGTGTCCAAATACCGCAAAGTCATTTACTACCGATTTCTGGGCTATGCTGATTACGGAACCTGTGTCCAAAAATGCACATTTAGTTAATTCGCCGATATACACCTCCTTCCAAGCAACTCCTCTCAGAGTGTGATTGCAGCTGAGTCTGGAATTATGACCTCTTTCTTTCATTAACATGTTGACGTCTAGCCCCTCATCTGGAATGAAATCAATCAGATTTGTATGATTTTTCGCTAATGATTCTTTTTGCGACTGTGCCAACTCTTCATCCGTTTCATCTTGTATTTCTTCTGCGTCATCGTCCGTGTTGTACGGAATCTCCTCAATCATGGTGTTTTTGTTGTTTGGATTAAAGCCACCATTGTCCTTCAAAGGATTAAAGTGCCCTCTGCCCAACACTTGTAAATGAAGACTTCTCAAGGTTTCTGCTTCTTTAGTTCTAGGGCCAACATAAATTATCGAACAGCATGTACCGTGATGTAACCAGATTTTTACTCCAAACTCATCACTTGCAGCCAACAATACTTCAGGTACCGGTTCTCTCCCAGGTACCTTCAACGCTCTTAAATACTTCAATGATTTCTCCTTCTTTTCTACTCCGTACAACTTTCTATCCATTATTAACTTGTCCATCAATACCTCTCTCAGCTCTTTGTGACTTTTCGGTAATCCTTCTACTTTAGCATCCTCCAACACACACATCAAACTCATGAACAAAGAATCTGCTCCTCCTGGAACCAACTTTATCAAATTTAAACCTTTTGGGACAGCGTTCGGGTCTACTGTCTCACCATCTTCATCATTGTCTTCATGACATCTCGACCATGTGTCAGCGAATATATTCTCCTTACCAGGATAATATCTTATTTCAAAACTGTATTCACTGAGATCATCTAGGACCCGAGCCAATTTACTATCAATCAGTTTCATTGTGTCCAAATAAACCAAGGGTCTGTGATCGGTATGTAAGATGAAACTCTGACCAAGCAAGAATGGTCTAAAACTTTTTATCCCCCATCTTATTGCTAGCAACTCTCTTTCGATAGTTGACGCTCTCCTTTCTGATTTATTAAATGAGTGGGAATTATAAGCGATCACTCTCCGCTCACCATTTTGCTTCTGACAAAGACCTGCGCCCATTCCGATTCCACTTGCATCGACGAAGAGTTCCAACTTCTCAGCCATAGGAGAGAAATCAGGGAAAGCCAATTCCACGGAATCCTTCATGCGTTGTTTTAATTCTTCAAATGCACGAGCTCTTTCATCTGTCCATTCTATTAGGTCTTTCCGATTCCCTCCTGTTAGTACACTTAGGGGTGCTGCAACCTCGGAACAATTTCGGATGAACTTCCGTTGAAAATTGATCATTCCTAAGTACCTTCTCAATTCTCGAACATTTTTTGGTCGTTCTAGTTTGTCAATTTGTTGAACATATTCTGGTAACTTCCTAATACCGGTCCTGCTAATAATGTGTCCTAAGAATTGAACTTCTTTCTGAGCCCATTTACACTTATTTACCTTAACTTTAACATTCGCTTGACAGAACCTCTGAAGGACTTGCTCTATAAGCGTCACGTGCTCATTAAAACCTTTTGAAATTAGCAGTACGTCATCCACATACACCACCACTTTGTCTCTACTAAACCCGGTCAACATCCTCTGCATTTCTCTCTGGAAAGCAGCAGGTCCATTCTTTAGCCCAAAACTCAATCTTTTGAAACGGTATTGACCACTAACTGTCGAAAATGCCGTATAATCCTTACTTTCCTCCTCCAACTGCATCTGGTAATATCCCTTTACCAAGTCTAAGCTGGTGAAGTAGTATGCACCGTGGCACCCAAATATAGTTTCATTTATGTTTGTCATCGGGAATCGGTCTGCTTCTGTTACCCTGTTCAGCCTACGATAGTCCACGCAAAGGCGTAGAGTGCCGTCTTTTTTTCTTATCGGCACCACTGGAGAGCTCCATTCCGAGGCGCAAGGTTCAACAATATCTCGCAAACACAATTCCTTGACCTGTTCTTCAATCTCATCATTGGTTTTCTGGTCAAATCTTCTGGCCCTCTGATATATTGGAGTGTAATCGTGAAGCCTGATCTTATATGGACTCATAGATGCTCTGCTTACGTCTGTGTCTCCCCTGCTAAGTGCTTCTCTATATTTCAGTAGTGACTCTATTATTTTTTCCCTTTGCCCTCTTGAAAGTTCGTCCATGAACTCTACTTCTTTCAGTAATCTCTCTCTTGACCATTCCTCTTCTATGTTCATTTGCTCCGGCAGTTCTTGCACTGTTGTATGTACCATGCATATCTCCCTGTCAAAGTTTTTCAATTCTAGTTCATCTACCATTAGATGCGCTGATCCGACTAATTCTCCTTTATTCAATTGCATGTGTCCAGCTGTCAACTTCTTTACTAGCACCCTTCCTTCACCATCATTCCATCGCACCAAACCAGGCAACAGCCTGAACCGACTATTGTATTTCTTTTTTGAATTCTGTTCTCTGTTGTCTATTAACAACTCTTCAGGTTTTTCATTAGAGGAAGAGTCCTCTCTTGCCCTGATCTTTCTCGTTTGCCAACGTGCTTTAACGCCAACCCATCCATCTTCAGTAATGGTTGTTCTTTCTGCGATATATACAGGAATTGATGTCACCACTCGTAAGCAATTGCCAGGTTCCTCGGGAAGATGTACTCGCTCCACAATGCCAGATTCACCATGACGAGTAAAAGTTCTTTCCTTAACATCTAGTTTAATTTCATTTCTCACGAGAAAAGGCATCCCCAATATTACCTTTTCTTTTAAGTGATTGACTACTAAAAAATCGAATCGTCCGTAATCTATTCCGTCAATGGTAACCCCTAACGTGGCTGTTTTTTGAGATTCTGTAACAAGAGAAGGATCTCCAATACCTCTCAACAACATTTTCCTATTTGTAATTTCCGGATTTGGAATTTCTCTTACTTCGCTTTCTTCAATTATACAGTACTGGGATCCCGAGTCCATTATAGCTGTTGTTCTCTTACCATCCAGCTTCAGAGAAAAGCGCAGCAACGGAGTCATCTGCAAGTCATTTCTTCTAGTACACTTACTTCTATCATCAGTACTATAAACGCCAGTTGTAATTTCACTTGCAAGTTCAATTTCCCTATTTCTTAGCTTAGCTGGTCGTTGAGGTAAGGGACCAGACACACTATCACCTTTACTCACCATAAACTCTCTCGCCTCGGGATTAAGCGTCGACCTGCTGTCATCAACCGGGATATTACCCTGTGAGCGCACTACTACTATTGTTGGCTCCGGCACACACCCGGCAATGGCGGAGCAACTTCGTTTCCCGAAATAGCTTGTTGTTTCTTTTGCATTAGTTCGTTCAATTCTGATTTCCAAGGACAAGCTTCCCATAAGTGACCTGTCTGCTCGCAAACGAAACACTTGCGGTCCTCCACTCTGTAAGTTCTTGGTATAGCCCTGTTCTGCTCTCCTTCAGTTCTTTGTGCGTTTTCCTTCTGCCTGTTTCTGTTCATATTCCTCATGTCACAGTTAGCAATCCTATGTTCATTGCTACCACATACCAAACACCAACCTTTAAATCTCCAGCAGTCACGCATTATATGTCCTTCTTTTTGACAGTGATGGCATCTTTTATTTCGTCCAGCATGAGTTCTATTGTCTCTGCGATCATATCTTCTGTATTCACCATTACCGACTTTCGGTGGGCCTCCATATCGCACTCGGTCAGCATAAGTTACTTGCTGGTTTCCATCATCTTGTAAGGTTGCCCAAATTGGAATTGCATCATCCCTTGGTTCATCATTCTCCTGGTCATCCAGTTCATCCTCTTCTTGAGCCCAATTCAGCACATCTTTCCAGCGTATTCTAGTTCCTTCTTTTTCAGTACCCATCCGTAATTTAAATCTCCTGGCAACTTTTTTGGGCAAGCATTTTACAAATTGTTTCTTCAACACATCCACATCTCTTTGGTCCGAAGGTGTGGCTGCCTCATACGTTGTTTGAAGCCTGAGTGCGAATTCAGAGTACCTTTCGTTCTTCCTCATCTCAATGCGCCAAAATTCTCGTTGCAAATCTAAAATTTCACTTTCCTTTTCCTCTTTGCACCTACTCCTCAATCGTGTCACAATGGTAGTGTAATTCATTTTAGCCCTATATATACTATAATAAGATCTCAACGGTGGACCTTCTAAGAAGTTTCTGAGCTCCACTGCCCAGCGGTTTTTATCTCTTCCAAGTTGTTCTCTTGCATATCTCTCGTAATCTTCTATGAATGCGTCAAACGTCTGCACCTTCTCTATACCATATACCAATGGTTTTACAGCCTTCACATTTGCCTTGCTAAATGTTCTCAGTACTTCTAATAATTCTCCTGCTAAGACTATAAAAATTCTGTTGACAGCCATTCCCGTTTCCATTCCTGATTTTTCGAGTTCCACAAGTCTTTTTAACCACATCTTTCCTCCTTTGCCGAACTCGCCGTCCTCCTCCGAGTCAATTGCTGAAGCAGAACTTTCGTCAATGGTGTACTTTCTTGTTTGTGCTCTTCTCCTTTTGTTTCGTTTACGGTTCTTTCTTTTTACTACACTACTTTCACTATTGCTTCCACTTTTACTCTCGAAAGCACTACTATCACTCTCCTCAGAGTTTTCAGATCGATGACTTGAGATCATATCTAACATTAGGTTTATTCTTCAATATCTCTTTCTTTCTGGCCCCAATGCCAGAAATTGGTTTCTCTCTCCTTCTCTCCTCTTCTTGTCCCATGTAAGGATCTTCTCTTTTTTCCTCTACTCCCTGTCCTTTAAGTGGGTTCTCTCTTTTCATTTTGAATGCCTGGGCTAAGTCTTCCAACAATAGTGGACATAAAATCTAGGTTTGGCTTTTCTATATCATTAATATCGTTAACCAGGATGTCCTTTAACTCTGCTGCCAAACTCGTAGCTCTTACGTTCAACTGATCTCCGTTCTTCCTGGCTTCATCGGGGCTTATCATCCTTATTTCCTTTTTCAAAAAAGAAATGTAACCAAAAATGGAAAAATAAAATAAACAACTGTAATAGTGAACGCAAGGGCAAGAAATTATAACAAACACGTTTTATCTCTTAAAAAAAAAATAAACAAAAAAAACAAAGACAGGTTTCAGGTGATCACTGCTTGTTGCGCTGTTGCTTGTAGCTGTACACGAAAAGAGGAAAAGAAAATACTCACAAAAGCTGTTAACTCTGATACACTAAGATCCTCCTTCAACTGAGACTTCCAATGCTCTCGCACAATGTAACCAACCTCGTATTCTGAAACTAAACGGGCCACCAGATGTTAACGTTTCCTTCTTTCCTGTTGCTGATAAAGGGTTCGCTTGTCTATAGAGGTTGAAAACAAAGGCAAAGAACCATATATAATATAAAATATATTAATGTAGATTTCCAATATATATATATATACACCTAAACTAATCCTAGCTCACTAGACTAATAAAAATATTTCACTGAACAAAATGAAAGCCGTAAATAGGAGTAATGATATCCTTTTGTTACAATAAAGATGTGATCCGGCCCAAAATACTGTTGTTCTTAGACCACAATACCGACTGTCTGGCTGCAATACAGATATTCTCCGGCCGCAATACCGGAATCCTCTGGCCGCAATGCTGGCATTCACTAGCCGCAACACTGGTATCTTCTGGCCGCAATGCTGACATTCACTGGCCACAACACTGGCTGTCTGTCCACGGTACTGGTCTTCTTTCGGCACGATACTGATGGTTTCTGGCCGCAGCACTGATCCCCGTTCTTACGGGATCTGAAGTCTTGTTAAGTTTCACAAATTTTGGTAATTCTATGTTTACGACACAGTTTGATTTAAACGTCTTCCACTTCGAATCTTCCAGCTCAACTTCAACTTACAGTTGCTTTTCGCAGGACTCCTCGAATACAAATGATAATTTTGAATGTAGGCTATCTCTGACTTTGCTTCGTAATTTAGTTTTCGCTTTCTTCTTTTTCACGCATCAATTCATCACAATATATATATATATATATATATATATATATATATATATATATATATATATATATATATATATATATATATATATATATATATATATATATATATATATATATATATATATATATATATATATATATATATATATATATATATATATATATATATATATATATATATATATATATATATATATATATATATATATATATATATATATATATATATATATATATATATATATATATATATATATATATATATATATATATATATATATATATATATATATATATATATATATATATATATATATATATATATATATATATATATATATATATAATACTGTATCTTAAGGTAACAAATAATAGCTTAACAGTGTAACTGAATATAACAATGTAATTTGATGTTGCATTGTCACTTATTTTAAGAATTTAATTCATTTTAATAATGTGACAGTTTATTTTAGTATAACTAAGTAACTTTATGTAACAATATAACTTAATGTTACTTAATGTAATGTTATAATGTAACAATGTAACATACTGTAGCAATGAAGCAATGTTATAACTAACTTTATGTAACTAAATAACTTTATGTAGCAATATAACTTAGTGTTACATAATGTAATAATATAATGTAACAATGAAATAATGTAATTCTTTTTTTTTTAATAAGAAAATATTTTTAAGCAAAATAAAACTAGAAAAACTAGAATAATTTATCATTTAATTTTTATTTAGTTCTTAAAATAGAGAATCTATAATTCGGATTTTTAGATTAAACTTTTTTTTCTTAAAAATTATCATAAAAAAAAGAATGTTTTTCTAGAAAAGAAGAAAAAAAAGAAAAAAAAAGAAAAAGAAAACTGATCTGAAATTACTTACGTCAGAAAAATTTTTCTTCTTGGCTGATCCCGTGGGAAAATTTTCTCAAGGATTTTGAAATCACATCAAAACATACACACACACACTCACACACTCACTGACTCACACACTTCAAATATCGAAGACGTACATGAAGACTCACATATTGCTTCCAAATATCAAAGACGTACATAAACGCACACACACACACACACGTACAAATACATGTGAGTTAAAGTACATGTACAACTATCATTGCTTTTGAGGTTTCATACTTGGCACAAGTTCAAATCTTTAATACGAGGCACAGAGAATTTATTGTGAAAAATACATTCAAATTCTTATCATGGCACTGCAATGTAATTTTAGGAATTTCGCCTACCACTACAAGGTAATTTTTAGTACTAATAATTCTACTGCAAATTACATATTAGAATTTAGCCAAGAGTTAGCCAAAACACCAGTTGTATAAAAATAAAGGTGGCAGTGCACGGCCTCCAGATGCGGTGCGGTAGGTGCGGGCAGTGCGGTGCGGTGCGGTGCGGTGCGGTGCGGTGCGGTGCGGTGCAGAAAAATAAATGTTTTGCTAGACCAACCCTAATTTTAGTTTACCATCGCAAGGTACCTTTTTTTGGTACTAAATGTGCATGCTACTTCAGGGTACGTATTAGTACTAGTCATCCCAGTTTAAGGTAATTTTTTTGTACTATTGTAAATTTGTAATACTGCAAATACTTGTAAGTACTAATCATTCCACTGCAAAGTACGTTAAAGAACTAATAGTACCACAGAAAGGTAGTTTCAGTACTAATCGTAGAATTGCAAGCCCCCTCCTTAAAAAGGGCTCTGCCTGTGAGTGGTGGTCATCTGTAAAAAAAAAAAAAAAAAAAAAAAAACATTAATTCCAACACTCGATAATTTTCTTCAATATCTTGCAAAGCTTTTCTCCAACTCCACCACATCGAAAGACCAGTTCATTTATGATGCATATATACATACATACATACATACATACATACATACATACATACATTCCTATGGTGCACTTAACATCCATGTCCGTGTAAACTCAGTATTAAAATTAAAATTCGCGTTTGCTTCTCCATCCTCATTCATATATATATATATATATATATATATATATATATATATATATATATATATATATATATATATATATATATATATATATATATATATATATATATATATATATATATATATATATATATATATATATATATATATATATATATATATATATATATATATATATATATATATATATATATATATATATATATATATATATAGTATATATAATGAGCTTTAAAGAAAATGTATTGCATTATTTTAAAGAAAAAATAAACTTCCCTTATTAATAATTAAAAGATTACTACCAATAATAATTAATAATAATAATAATAATAATAATAATAATAATAATAATAATAATAATAATAATAATAAAATTAATATAAAATATTAAAATAAAAATAATAATAAATAATAATAATAATAATATAATAATAATAATAATAATAATATAATAATAATAATAATAATAATAATAATAATAATAATAATAATAATAATAATAATAATAATAATAATAATAATAATAATAAATAATAATAAAATAATAATAAAATAATAATAATAATAATAATAATAATAATAATAATAATAATAATAATAATAATAATAATCAATAATAATAATAATAATAATAATAATAATAATAATAATAATCATAATATTGAGAAATAAAAATATGGAATCCACAATTTATGAAGCTGCTTTTATTTCATTATTATTTATTTTTTAATATTTGTTATTATTTTATTATTTTTCATTTATTTATTAAACCTACATTAAAATTCTTTGTTATAGATTACCATTGTTATAGAATAAAGATTATAATAGAGATAAAATTTTGAATGTTATTGTTAGAAAAAAAATTAGCCTTATTGCTATATGACAGCTTTATAAATTCATCGAAAATATAACATGTAGCCATATTATTACTGTAAATATTTTATATTATATATATATTTAATATAGAAACAAATAAAAATTATTTCGATTTTCGTTTTTGTTTTTTTTTCTGCTTTTTTTCTCTTTCTATTTTTAGGTTTTTGTTTTTTTTAATCTTTATTTCTGAATTTGTTACTCGTATTAACGTAGTAGAAAATAAACAAAAAAATTGAATGATTTTAATTTCTTTTAACAACAGTAAATATGAATCATTATTTAGGGTACGTAATTAAGTAACTTATGATAATAATTTATAACTTATAATAACAATATAAAAAAATACAGAAACTAAATAAATAAAATTCATATAATAATAATAACGATAATAATAATAATAAATAATAATAATAATAATAATAATAATAATAATAATAATAATAATAATAATAATAATAATAATAATAATAATAATAATAATAATAATAATAATAATAATAATAATAATAATAATAATAATAATAATAATAATAATAATAATAATAATAATAATAATAATAAAAAGAGGCCAAGACATTTGACATAAAATATGCGATGAACGAGTGAGAGGACTGATAAACACGTCCAATCAGTATGAGGGTTAGGTTAATAATAAAAAAAAAAAAGCTAGGCAGTTTCACAGTAAAAATTTATACTCTTAATGTTTTAAATTTTGATAAAAGAGAGAAAAGAAGAATAACAAATAAATTTTTTCATTCTTTTCTTATTCCTGTTTCTTTTTTTTTCTCATTATTTTTTCCTTTTTCATTTTCTCGTTTTTACTCATTTTTCTTTCTTTTTTCGATTTTCTTCTTGCACTTCTTCATCTTTTGCTTCTTCTTTGCTCTTCCTATTCTTTTTTCTTTTTTTTCTTCATGTACTTTCTTTCTTTCTTTCTTCCTCCTTCTTCTTCTTCTATTTCTTCTTCTGATTCCTTATTTTCTCTTATTTTTATCCTAAGAAAAGAGAGGTAAAGAAAGAAAGAAACAAAAAAAAAAGATATTTTTCTCCAGCAAAGTTGCCAAATGAGACAATTCTTTCTTTCCCTTTGAAAACTTTGTAAACGAAGTCCTGCAAGATATATTTTAAACTATTTATTCAGCAACCTTTTCGCTTTGCATGGCTAACAATAGCACACGTAATCCTTTGGGAAAGAAAGAGCGAGAATCGTATACAATAGTTCATAATGTCGCAGTTTTTCCCGGATAATGGATAGGGAATCGGACCCGGAAGCCGGAGTACAGGGTTACACTATTAGTTTGGAGTTGGATTTGGATTTAGAATTAAAATGTAAGCCAAATTAGGCCTTTGGCACTCTGAAAGATGACTTTATAACTATGCTTTTTACTTCATTTCACTCAGTATAATTATTATCTGATTTTCGAAATATCTGTATTTACTCGTATTTTCTATTGAATATTCAAATGAGTGCATCAGTGTTTGTGCATATATATATATATATATATATATATAATATATATATATATATATATATATATATATATATATATATATATATATATATATATATATATATATATATATATATATATATATATATATATATATATATATATATATATATATATATATATATATATATATATATATATATATATATATATATATATATATATATATATATATATATATATATATATATATATATATATATATATATATATATATATATATATATATATATATATATATATATATATATATATATATATATATATATATATATATATATATATATATATTATTATAATTATTTTAATATTATATATATAATTTAATATTTATAAAATATAATATATATATATTTATATTTATATATATAATATATAGAAACAAAAAATAAAATAAAATAAAATAAAATGAACAGTAGATGTGTAAGCTTATGTAAGAGAATTTTACATGTATGTATTCCTGATTGTATATTTTGTATCTCTGAAAGTTTACGACCAAATTAAACACTGTTGACGGTTTTACAAGAAGGAATATCTTTCAAAATTGAAAGGTCACAGAATTTGAATGTACCTTTAAGGGTCAAAAGGATAATGGAAGGAAATTCTCGAAAGAAAATTGGAAGGAACAAAAGATTTGGGGGATTTTATACCAGAGTTGGGGGGTTTTATATCAGAGATTGGATTTTATATCATGGGTTTGATATAAGTGTTGGGGGTTTGATATCAGAGGTGGGGGTTTAAATTGTCGTTAGGGTGTTTTACATTAGAGTTAGGGAATTTATATATATATATATATATATATATATATATATATATATATATATATATATATATATATATATATATATATATATATATATATATATATATATATATATATATATATATATAGTATGGTAGTGGATGGTTATTCCTTCACGAACGAGTCAGATTAAAGAAATTGATCAAAAGTTTGTTCAGTAAATTGAACTACTCTTCTTACTGACTAATGACTCCTCAGACTCGTAAGTGGACTGTCCTGAACAGTATTGAACAGACTTCTGCGTTCAGAAAACTCGTTCACAAAACTATTAAGTTAATAAAACTCGAAGTGCTTCAAAAGAAAGAGCAGAAGAAGCTGTCGTCATATTTGTGAAAATAAAATGGAATTTTAAATATAAATAACCACTTAATATCTGTACAAAAGTGGCTTCAGTAAAAATTTAAAGAATCCTTAATGGAATTAAATCCCTACGGAAATAATAACAATAATAATAATAATAATAATAATAATAATAATAATAATAATAATAATAATAATAATAATATAATAATAATAACAATAATAATAATAATAATAATAATAATAATAATAATAATAATAATAATAATAATAATAATAATAATAATAATAATAATAATAATAATAATAAATAATAATAATAATAATAATAATAAATAATAATAATAATAATAATAATAATAATAATAATAATAATAATAATAATAATAATAATAATAATAATAATAATAATAATAATAATAATAATAATAATAAAATTGTGACAATTTCTATCTTGATATCCAAAAAACTTATAAATAAAATTCAAATTTCACTTTTCAAAGAGTCACATTTTAA
>SEYY01003416.1:27500-30000 GCA_009176605.1 Armadillidium nasatum
TTTGAAAAACGTCCCCTCCAACAGCAGTTAATAGACTCTAGAAGGGTAGCCTTGGAGCAACTAACCTCTGATCTTTCCCGTATTTCAAATTGGGGCAGAGAAAACATGGTTGTTTTCAATGCCTCAAAAACTCAGTTCCTCCATCTCTCCACTCGACACAATCTTCCACACAACTATGATATCTTCTTCGAAAACACACAACTCAAACCTTCATCTGTTTTAATATTCTTGGTGTTTCTTTTCTCGTGATCTTTCTTGGAAAGATCACATTACTTCTCTTTCTAAACAAGCTTCTAAGAGGTTGGGTGTTCTGAGGCGCCTTCAGAATTACTTCACGCCACCCCAGTTGCTTGCTCTGTATAGGGGTGTTGTTCGTCCCTGTTATGGAGTATGCTTCGCACATCTGGGGTGGTTCCACACATACAGCTCTCTTAGAGAAGGTGGAGTCTAGGGCATTTCGTCTCATCAACTCTCCTGCTCTTACTAACTCTCTTCAATCTCTTTCTGCCCGTCGAATTGTTGCGTCACTCTCTCTTTACTATCGCTATTACAACAGACACTGCTCTTCTGAACTCTCTCGTTGCATACCTCCTCCATTGAGAAGAGCTCGTGCGACACGCTTTCTACACATTCTCATCCTTTCTCTGTCCAACTCTCCGACCCCAGACTTAACCGCTATGCTCAGTCTTACATATACTCTACCGGTAAAGTCTGGAACACACTCCCTTCATCTGTTTTCCCAACTTCCTTTGACTTGCATACTTTCAAACGCCGTGTATCTGGACCCGTCGGCCACCATTGACCATGATTATAGATCTCTCCCAACTCTGGTGGAATTTGGTAGGCCTCTGGCCTTTGCCCACCGGAGGAGAAAATAAAAAAAAAAAAAAATATAATATATATATATATATATATATATATATATATATATATATATATATATATATATATATATATATATATATATATATATATATATATATATATATATATATATATATATATATATATATATATATATATATATATATATATATATATATATATATATATATATATAATATATAAATAATAAAAAAATATAAAAAATTCTTTCGTGTATCATAAAGAAAAGTTGTCAATTTAAGCGGTCTTAAAAAATTTTAATTTATTAAATAATATATTATTGATTATATATATATATATTATATATATATATATATTATATATATATATATATATATATATATATAATCTTTATTTTTCTCGTCTTCCAGGTAAGAGTTTTCACCCTGTCAGTGGGACCAGAACCTTTCTCCATCTGCTCTTAAAAGTCCATCTCCAATAGCGTTCTAAAATATTATGTTTTGAAGCACGTTAGTTTCAATGCTATTATTCCCTTGAGTTCTATGTAAATTAAAAGGTAGAGTTTTTTTCCTTTCAGTGGGACTAGCATCCTCTTCCATCTAACCTCTAAATCCTTTCTCCTATAGCTCTCCAGAAGATCTCGGAGCTATAGTTTCCCATGGAGTTGCTGCAAGCAATGTCTTTTTTTATACCTTACCACACAGGCTTGCTAGGTCCGGCGTATGAATCTTCCTTTATGGGAAATGGTGTATGGCGTAGTTGATTAGATGATTCTTGTGTCAGTGCCATAGACTTTATCGGACCTGCAATATTTCTTGCGAATCTGGCAATTATTCTAGCAACTTTTGCTTCAAATCTGCTCGTTTAAAATTATATAGTTTCAATGAGAATGCTCTGTCTATGTAGTTAAAGTCTATGGTTAGGGCAGTATAGATTTTAACAATATAATTAGTGTTCAAGTATATAGAGAAGCATATTTTGTCTTTAAATCCTATAATCTTTTTTCAAAGGAACATAATTTCAAACATTTGCTGCTTCACAACAAATTTTACAAAATTTGTAATATATTATTATTTTTATTTTTTTTAATTGACTTTTTTAAGATTTCAAATAAAATATTAAAAATATTAACATAGTAAAAGTATTACTTAGTAATTCAGATCAATGTTATAAATTTAGAAGAATCAGGAATCCATATTTTTTACGCCAAAAAAGTTAAATAAATTTAAAATGGCTTCATAAATAACACAGGCTTATTTTGATAATCACAAATATTTTTATATTTATCTTTATTTTTTTCTTGATAAAAGCTTTACAGGGAAAACAATAATATTTGTTAAAAAAAATTAATTAATTAACGACTTGGTAACTTTTAACTTTAAAATTGGCAACTTTCTAGGACGAACCGTGGACAAACTTCATTAGAAAATAATCGTTGAAGTTTGAATTTAAACTCAAATGCAAAAGGGCTTATCCCCGTTTTGCCTATGAATTCCCCTATCCATTTGACCTACTGTATATACGTTAATATATATATTTATACTGAGGTATTAATTAATTATAATCGAATTTCTTTCTTGAAGTTTCATTCTATTCAAATCGAACAATTTCTTTCAATCTTTAATCAATGTTTCTTTTTTAGAGAGTAATTTTA
>SEYY01003416.1:37500-40000 GCA_009176605.1 Armadillidium nasatum
GTGCGGTCGTAATCCTTTGATTTCCCGTGGAATGATTATTGCTTCCATGGGAGGGGTTCCTTGGAGTGTGCAGAATGCATTACCGAGGTTACTCTCTCTGGCATGGAAGCGTATATTCCATATTCTTTCCCTTTAGCTAAACCTAACAAACCTTGGCTTAACTACTTGTTTTCTTGCATTTCGTGGCAGAGATGCTGCCTTCAGGGATTATCGTTGTCTTCAAACCCCAGAAACTCACGCAACTTTTATTTCATCCTGGAATCGTGCAAAATCTATTCTTCGAGATACCAAAAACTCTTTTCTCCGTAGAAATTACAATAATAATTTTGGTTCTTCTTCCTCATGCTATATCAAGCATTTTACAAAAAAAATGTCAGCTCTAACTTTGCCTCTTTCTCTCTCCCTTCTCTAATATATTCTGACGACACAACTGCGGTCTGAACTTTTTGCTTAAACTTTTGCCTCTAGTACAACTTTAGATTATTCTGGAGCTACTCTTCCTCCTCCTCCTCCTCCTCCTCCTCCTTCAACCCCCTCTAACTCATTTATGCCTAAATTTGTAATTTCTTCTAAAGATGTCATTTCTGCTCTCTACGAATGTAAAATTAAGAAAGCATATGGTTCTGATGGTATCCCTCCTGTGGTTCTCAAAACTTGTGCTTCTGAGTTTCACCTTGCCTTGGTTAACTATTTCACCTCAGTCTTTCAACTTCAACCTTCCTCTCTTGCTGGAAATATGCGCACATTCAGCCTGTTCCAAAAAGGTGTCTCTCTCCCAACCATCCAAGTAACCGTCCATTTCTTTAACTTCCTTTCTTCCAAAGTTTTTGAATCTATCCTTAACAGGAAGATCTGAAAACATCTCAATTCTTCTAATCTTATCTCTGATCATCAGTATGGCTTTCTGTAAAAACCCTCTAGTGATGATCTGCATTCTTCTAAACTCTGTGAATCTGTGCATGTCGCTCAATTAACGACCAGGTTCACTTATTTCCCCAATTCTGGTGGATATTAGTAAGCTTCCGGCCTTTTCCCACCATAACATATATATATATATATATATATATATATATATATATATATATATATATAATATATATATATATATATATATATATATATATATATATATATATATATATATAAGAAGAAGAAGAAGAAGAGGAATATTATAATCGATTAGAAAAGACGTGCTGGAGGACTTATTAAAATCACGTTCTTCCTCTTCCCAACGGGAGACTCTTCCATAATTAGGGAGTGAACTCTTCACTCCTCTTCAAAATCTTATCACTTAATTCATATCTTTCCAATTATGCGTTACCAATGTTAATTATTGTGTCAGTTCTCTTTTCAAAGAAAATACAATAGTAGTGATAGTAGAAGTTGTATTTTTACTATTATTATTATTATTATTATTATTATTATTATTATTATTATTATTATTATTATTATTATTATTATTATTATTATTATTATTATTATTATTATTATTATTATATATTATTATAGTATTATAATAAAAATAATATTAACAATAATAATAAAAATTATAGTAATAATAATAATAATAATAATAACACTAATAATAATAATAATAATAATAATAATAATAATAATAATAATAATAATAATAATAATAATAAGAAGAAGAAGAAGAAGAAGAAGAAGAAGAAGAAGAAGAAGTATATATATCAAAATACTCCTTTATTTACTTTATTAATTAACTAATTATGATGATATTAGTTTTCATTCTAAAATTTTTTGAGAAATCTTAGAACTTAATACTTCATAATTAATTACATTTAAAGTTATATACATATATATATATATATATATATATAATATATATATATATATATATATATTATATATTATATATATATATATATATATATATATATATATATATATATATATATATATATATATAATACCACAAAACTTCATCTACTACCACTACTAGTACTACTATGATAATATAATAATATAATAATAATAAAATAATAAAATAATATCTTCACCTACTGCTACTTATACTTCTTCTACTACCACTTCCACTACTAATGATAATAGTGATAATAATTGTAATAATCATAATAATAATAATAATAATAATAATAATAATAATAATAATAATAATATATAATAATAATAATAATAGTAATAATAAAATAATAAGAATAATAATAATAATAATAATAATAATAATAATAATAATAATAATAATAATAATAATAATAATAATAATAATAATAATAATAATAATAATAATAATAATAATAATAATAATAATAATAATAATTCAGAATTCAGAAATTTTTATTCAGAGGTATAATTACAGGTTATACATTATTTCAGTAGGTCCTACTCTACTAGATACAATATTTATAATTAGCTGTACATTACTCTAAAAAGGGGTTTCTAAGGGGAAGCACATTGGTTTCCTTTGAACCCCAATGTTTAGTTGATAAATATTACATCAATATAATTTAATATTCAT
>SEYY01003416.1:55000-64853 GCA_009176605.1 Armadillidium nasatum
AGTTAGAGGGTATCAGAATAAGATCGATTAAAGGCCGTCATGTTTCGATACACAGTGTTTGAAAGTGTGCAATCAAAGGAAGTTGAGAAAACAGACATAAGTAGTGCGTTCCAGACTTTACCAGACGCAACAGTTCGATGGGCAGAAAAAGATTGGAGATAGTGAGAGTGAAAGAATTTATTATACGAAATATCTAGACTCCACCTTTTCCAGCAGAGTTGTATGAGTGACACCACCTCAGATGTTTAATGCATACTAAATACAGTAGCGAACAACATCCCAATAAAGAGCAAACAACTTGGGTGAAGTAAAAAAATCACAAAAGCGACTCATATATATATATATATATATATATATATATATATATATATATATATATATATATATATATATATATATATATATATATATATATATATATATATATATATATATGTATATATATGTATATATATATATATATATATATATATATATATATATATATATATATATATATATATATATATATATATATATATATATATATATATATATATATATATATATATATATATATATATATATATATATATATATATATATTATATTATATATATTATATAAATATATAATTATATATTATTAAATAAAAAAAAAAAAAAAAAAAAAAAAAAAAAAAAAAAAAAAATATATATATATATATATATATATATATATATATATATATATATATATATATTATATATATATATATATATATATATATATATATATATATGCAAAATGGGAGATCGTCTGAGTATTTTTGCTTCATTAAATTGTGAAGCGTTGTAAATATAAAGTAGAATTAATTTAGGAAAAGCGAATAAGAGTAATTAAGTCTCTGGTATAGAAACAATTAAATGTAGAATAATTCTTCCTTTTTGCTATATATATATATATATATATATATATATATATATATATATATATATATATATATATATATATATATATATATATATATATATGTAGGAGAGCAATTTATAGGTCTCCTCACCCAACTCGCCGATCAATTACCTTAAACTCATGTTTAATCCTTACCACAGGGAGACTCGAACCCTGACCCTATAGCATGGTACAACAGAGTACTACCTCTGCGCCACAACGGTTTAAAAGTAGAATCAGAGGAGAATGCTTATGAAATAACTATTCATGCTAACCAACCCCAAGGATCTGCGAATTGTATGAGCAGACATGAAATTTGTATTCATAAAAATTGTTTAGGAGAGTGGGGGGGTGGGAGCAGATAAGACCTGTTGCCCTGCTCCTGTCGGGAGGGATCCTTGGGGTTGGTTAGCATGAATAGATATTTAATGGGTCTTCTCCTCTGGTTCTTCTTTTAATCCGTCGTGGCGCAGTGGTAATACTCTGTCGTACCATGCTATAGGGTCAGAGCTCGAGTCTCCCTGTAGTAAACTTATATATATATATATATATATATATATATATATATATATATATATATATATATATATATATATATATATATATAAAGTCAAGTTTTAAGTTTACTACAGGGAGTATCGAGCCCTGATCCTATAGCATGGTACGACAAAGTATTACCTCTGCGCCACGATGGTTTAAAAAAAGAGTCAGAGAAGACTCATTAAATAACTATTCATGCTAATCAACCCCAAGGATCCCTCCCAACCGGCGCAGGGCAACAGGTCAGATCTGCTCCCCTCCCCCCCACTCTCGCAAACAATTTTTATGAAAACAAATTTTAGGTCTGTATATATATGAGGAGAAGATGAAGAGGAAGAATTAGAAGAAATTTTCTAGAATAAAAATAAAATATATAAAACTGATTTCAAATAAAACTAAAAATTAAAATAATTTAAATAAAAATTTAATTAAAAAAAAAATCCAAGATAAATAGAAATTAGCATTAAAAATTAGTAAAATTCAAAAACTTCTAGCCATTTTTGAAAACCAAAATTAACCACAAAATAAAAGTTTAATTTTTAATATAATAATAACTTTAATTTTTAATTTAACTTATTTTTTTAATCAAATAAAAAAAGTTTGAAAATTCAAAAAGGGAAGTTAAAAAAATTTTTTTTCTGAATCTTTAAATTGTTTTTCTTAATTTAAAGTTTTAAAGAAAGTATATATAAATATATATATATATATATATATATATATATATATATATATATATATATATATATATATATATATATATATATATATATATATATATATATATATACATATATATATTAGTGATGGATCGGATGTCATATTTTCCAATTTGCGGATGCGGATGCGGATGCGGATGTTGAATTTTGGAGAAGTGCGGATGCGGATGCGGATGCGGATGTTGAATTTTCAAAAGTGCGGATGCGGATGCGGATGCGGATGTTGAATTTTCGAAAGTGCGGATGCGGATGCGGATGCGGATGTTGAATTTTGATGAGGATGCGGATGCGGATGCGGATGTTAATTTTTATGAGGATGCGGATGCGGATGCGGATGTTAATTTTGATGAGGATGCGGATGCGGATGCGGATGCGGATGCGGATGTTAATTATATATATATATATATATATATATATATATATATATATATATATATATATATATATATATATATATATATATATATATATATATATATATATATATATATATATATATATATATATATATATATTATATATTTTTACTATCACCTTTCCCACTTTCGTGAGGTGGTGTCCGCCAAAATTCCCTTACAAACATAACTATTCTTACCTTTAAACGCTTTCACCACCTCCCTCCATCTCTGTTTCCACAAATCTTCTACCCATGTCTAAACTCAAATTCCTTCCATCAAAATCACTCTCACTCCATCCATCCATCCCCACTTCTGCCTTCCCCTCCCCCTACCCTTCCCCTATCTACATCGGATCTACGTACCTTGCCAATCATTCTGTTCTCTTTCATTCTTCACATATGTCCAAACCATTTTAGCACATCCTCCTCTTCTCTATCAATTACACTCTTCTTCCATTTACACATCTCCCTTATTCTTTCATTTCTAATCCTATCAATCCTTCTCAATTTATATATCACTCTCAAATCTTTCATCTCGAAGACATTGAAACTTTTTCTCGATCGAGCACTTATCGTCTATGTTTCACACACATACAATACAGAAGGTGAACACATACATTCAAACATTCTTATCTTTATTTCTTTCGAAATTTTTTTTTTTTCTTCCATACTTTTCTTACCCCCCAGAATACTTTCATTCCTTCTACCACTCTGTTCTTTATTCCTTTTTCCGTCCCACCCTTACCTTCCACCCAACATTACTAGATATTTGAATTCATTCACCTCCTCAAGTTTCCATTCTCACACTTCTACAAACCAATTCCTCCCTCCACATTTCCTCATCCCCACCTCCAATCCTCATAACTTTATTCTTCGCTGGATTGAATTTCAATCTCGTGTTTGCACATTTCCCTTCAAACTCTCTCACAAGTATTCTCATCTTTTCTCCAGATTCTGCCACCAACACATGCCGCATCATCTGCAAAAAGTAAAACATTCACTTCACATTCACCCTCCATATTTCTCAACGTAATACTCTTCCCTTCTCTCTCCATTTTTCTAAGTAAACCATTCATCAATAGATTAAATAACATGGAGATATTACAAACTCCTGTCTCAATCCCACTCCTATGCTAAACCAATCCGATAGTTCTCTCTTCACCCTCACTCTTGATCTTTTCGCATATATATATATATATATATATATATATATATATATATATATATATATATATATATATATATATATATATATATATATATATATATATATATATATATATATATTAGTGATGGATCGGATGTCATATTTTCTAATTTGCGGATGCGGATGCGGATGCGGATGTCGAATTTTGGAGAGGTGCGGATGCGGATGCGGATGCGGATGTTGAATTTTTGAAAGTGCGGATGCGGATGCGGATGCGGATGTTGAATTTCCGAAAGTGCGGATGCGGATGCGGATGCGGATGCGGATGTTGAATTTTCGAAATGCGGATGCGGATGCGGATGCGGATGTTGATTTTTGTGCGGATGTTCCGCATCCACGCATGCGGATGCGGATGCGGATGCGGATGCCATCACTAATATATATATATATATATATATATATATATAATATATATATATATATATATATATATAATATATATATATATATATATATATATATGTATATTCTTTTCCAAGTCTATCATCTTGCCACTAAACTCATTAACTTTCGATGTCAGTCTTGAAGCTAAAAGGTTAGGTTAGGTTAGGGTTATAGGTTAGGTTAGGTTAGGTTAGGTTAGGTTAGGTTAGGTTAGGTTAGGTTAGGTTAGGTTACTAAAAGAAATGAAATCGTTTGGGGGGCTATTAACCTTGTCGCTCTACATCATGTCCACTACATGATTAACTGAAATTGACTTCTCGGGATTCTGTTGCGTCTTTAACATATTGTATAATTATCTAAAATGATAATATGGATTTCTCAAATAAAATAGAGCATAATTGATAAGGTAAAGAGGTTATTTTAAATACCTTTTTACTTCTAAATCAATTTTTTAAAATCTATTCTAAAAAAAAAAATAATTTTAATTCTAACTCAATTATTTTAAAAAACAATCCAAAAAAAAAAATAACAATAATCGTTTTGCAAATTTTTGAGTTAGTTTTTAAGCATTTTTGAATTTTAAAAATAATAAAGAAATAAAATGAAAAGAGATCCATTATATATCAAAATTTTATTAGAAAAATTGCATGATAACACCTATGAGTGATTAATTATTATGTACCATTGAAAAGGTTGATAAATAACACTGGTGTGACGATAGTACATTACAATTATATTATTATATTCCAAAAATTACTTAATTGATTGTAATGAAAATTATCAGAGATATTTAAACAAAATCCCCACAACACTTAAAAAATTGTCGTAACAAATCGTTGGGACAAGAGGTGGCAAAAATGTCACAATATATTTTTTGTTATTTTCTTATTAGAAAATGAATCGGTGAAGCGATTTTCTTATGTTAACATGTCTTTTCTCTATTGAAAATTTTACTGTGACATTTTTTCCACTTGTCCCAACGATTCGTCAGGACAATTTTTGCAGCGTAGTATTTATAACTGTATTAATAACAAGTGAGAAAATACGATTTCCAATTACTTAATTACAAATACTTTAAATGAATTTTACAAGGAATAAAGCAGTAGTGTAATGTAATTTTCTGGGACCTCGGGGTCCGGAACCCCATGACTATAAAAGGGTTTTATTTCTATTGAAGTAAACTGGGAAAATGTCCAGGAACCATGGCCCACTGTCACGGATTAATTACAGCATTAACAGTAAAAAAATCTCTCTATCTATCTCACTCTCCCTTCTCTCTCACTCTCTCACTCTCTGTCCCTCTCTCTCTTTTTCACTCTCACTCTCTGCCTCTCTCTCTCTCTCTCTCTCTCTCTCTCTCTCTCTCTCTCTCTCTCTCTCTCTCTCTCTCTCTCTCTTTCATTTCATTGTAATGATCTATTTTGCAGAATCGAAATCATCAAAGGAAGAAAAATATTTCCGAATAAAACATTTTCCCCTCTTTGAGAAATTGTCTCGTTCCATTTTGTTTACTAATTGTTTGAGAATATTATATATATATATATATATATATATATATATATATATATATATATATATATATATATATATATATATATATATATATATATATATATATATATATATATATATATATATATATATATATATATATATATATATATATATATATATATATATATATATATATATATATATATATATATATATATATATATATATATATATATATATATATATATATATATGTATATGTGTGTGTGTGCGTGTGTTTACGCTGGCAAGAGCGAAGCAAGCAGAATTATCGAATATGTAATTTTTTTTCCTATATACCACAATTTTTTATATTTGTAAAAAAAAAAAAAAAAAAAAAAAAAAAAAAAAATTTCAGGAGATTTTATTTTTAGACATTGGTAAGAGAAGACATAAAACTAAAATTTTTTCATGGCTCTAAAAAAAAAAAAAAAAAAAAGTAATAATCGAGGAAAACTCCCAAAATCAAAGTTTAAAACGAACAATAAAATTTTTTTTTGTTGATTTATGTAGATCTGATAAAAATTTATAAATTTTTGCCATCTATAATTGCTGATTTTGGCTATGTATACAAGTGTAATTCGCTCCTGTATGGAGTACGCGTCTCATATCTGGAGTATTTCCTTTTAAATTTCCCATCTTGAAATGTTTTTCCACCTTGTAAGATCTCAAGTCGTCGCTCTTCAGTCTCTCTCTGGGTAGTAAAACTTACAACTAACACTGTTCTTCTGAACTAATTGTATACCTTCTCCTCAAAGGAGAACTTATGCGACAAATGTTTTCACAAAGTCTCATCCATTTTCATAGGATTTAAGACCTAATAGAATGAAACTGCTTCAGATTTCAAGTCGCATAGATTGTTATGTTTATCAGCAAATTGATTCATTTCCCATAAAATATTAATGCATACTTAATGTATATAGGTATAAATCCATGTATATGCATTTTACAAGATGTATTAACAACCTTTCTTTCATAAATACATATTATTTATCAAAGAATATGACTTCTAGACTATTATTAGAATTCCATCTCAATAAATTGAAAAAGAATGATAAGCTTCGGACAATCCTCTTTTCTAATTTCTTTTTAAAGTCAATTTTCTGTTCAAAATTCAAAACCTATTCAACCGAAACATTTTGAAATATTTCGCTCAAGAGTAGTCTAGCATAAATCTAATAAGTCACTAAGTTATACTCACGTGTATGATTATGTATTATCTTTGTGTACATAGAATACATCTTTTTGTGCTAAAAAAGCTTTGTAGTGAAATATATATATATATATATATATATATATATATATATATATATATATATATATATATATATATATATATATATATATATATATATATATATATATATATATATATATATATATATATATATATTATACGTGTATATTTAGTGTATATTCCTTGTCAAGATTATAGATTACATTGGATTTGGCATGATAAACGAGAGTTTTGATACTCTTTCTCACGTGACGAATATTCGGTTTTCCCGCCAAAATTGCGCGCCTAAAATCATAAAGAAAATGAACGTTTTCATTAAGATTTGTTGCCTTATAGAGGTTTACGTGTCATGAACTTGTTTATCATTAATAAAGGCTATAGTGCTGGGAAAGATCAATATTATATATATATATATATATTATATATATATATATATATATATATATATATATATATATATATATATATATATATATATATATATATATATATATATATATATATATATATATATATATATATATATATATATATATATATATATATATATATATATATATATATATATATATATATATATATATATATATATATATATATATATATATATATATATATATATATATATATATATATATATATATATATATATATATATATATATATATATATATATATATATATATATATATATATATATATATATATATATATATATATATATATATATATATATATATATATATATATATATATATATATATATATATATATATATATATATATATATATATATATATATATATATATATATATTATATATATATATATATATATATATATATATATATATATATATATATATATATATATATATATATATATATAGAGAGAGAGAGAGAGAGAGAGAGAGAGAGAGAGAGAGGGTGTTTTGTTATGCTTCTGTATCTATGGATTGGTTTGTAGAATGCTACTTCTGTAGGACAGTAGATTCGAAAGATTATGGATTACGAAGACTTTCTCGGACGTCTCAATATATATATAAGAAGAGAATTATGTTTTCTGCTTCTATAGGAGTATAGACTATTCGGACGTCTGATAAGATAATACGATAAGACATAAGATTAAAAAGGTTAATGCAACGGATAGGAAATTATAAGGATATTTCCTGTATTAGAGTTTTCTCTGTTGGAGAGTTTTCTCGGAAGGATCTGACTGCGATTTAGTAGGATACAGGAACATGCACACACGATCTATTTAATGTCTTTACGCTCCTAAAATATATTTAGGATCCGCTTTTCTAATAATAGTTGTTTCTGGAGGATCAAGCTCCTTTTCAATAATCTATTTTCTAAATAGATATCAGGTTTCTACTCCTTTTGATTTACTGCACTCTTTATATTAGAAATTAATTATTATAAAAGATATATGTGTAATCAAGAGTTTGTATTTAGATACATTTATTAAAGTCTAACACATATAATAAAGTTTTAATAATTAATTTTATATTAAGCTCAATATTGTTATATAGTTTTAATCCCAATATTACACAAGGATAAATTAAACTTTTGAACCCGAAACCATACACTACACTCTACACGCTTATGCTCGTGTTATATTGCTGAAAATATAATGAATAAAAACATATAAGAACAATATATAATAATATGTATGTTTATGAAATAAACATATATATTATTGGTATTATAATTACCAACACCAATAATTTACTTATGTTACTTGGTTAGGTGTGATGGGCCATGGCAAAACACAGACAGACACAAATATAATAAAGACAACTTCACGCTACAGGAGGTCGAAGTAAAAAGAGTTAGGTTGACAACAGACATTACTTATAAAGAGAAGGTTGGTTGTGACAAGTTGCATCATGAGAAGGTAGGCAAGCAAGAAGCGGACAGTAGAATTGCTGAGGTAGTTAAAAGAACAAAGGAGATGCTGAAGAAAAGACAACCGGCAAGTTGGAGAAAGGTATGCTGCAGGGATAGACAAGGGACTTGGGGGTTTTGAAGCAGACGCCAATCGTAAAGAAATTTTGTTAATTATGAAGTTTTTATTAAAATAAAAATATGATTTTTAGTTATTTGCAATACAGAAGAATTATTTCTAATATTTCTTATATATATATATATATATATATATATATATATATATATATATATATATATATATATATATATATATTATATATATACCAATAATCAAACGCTTGTAATCGTTTAGTATAAACATAAAAGGATTAAAATCCAAGAAAATAAAGCAATATTAAAATTGAAACAAGTTTTTCCTAAGAATACTCCGACTTTCCTCTTTCAGGTCTGAAAACAAATAACAATGAAATTAAAATTGGCGGAAAAAATTTTTCCAATAAAAAAAAAATAGAAAAAAATAGAAATAAAGCAATCAAAAAAATAAAAATATTTAAATAAAATATGCAAAATAATAGTCTTTTGTTACACCAGAAAAACAAATATCTTTTTTCTAATTAGAAAAAAAAAAAAAAATTTAAAAATATTTTATTTCCTAGAAAAAGTTTTCATTTTCGAAAATAAAAATAAACTAAAAAAAAAAGCCTTTATTAAATTATTTTTATAAAGCTTCTTATGAAGTATATATAAAGTAAACAGAAAACCATACAACCTAATAGGATTTAATATAAGATTTTAAAGAAAATAATGTTATCAATAATAATAAAAATAATAATAATAATAATAATAATAATAATAATAATAATAATAATAATAATAATAATAATAATAATAATAATAATAATAATAATAATAATAATAATAATGGTCATAATAATAATAATAATAATAATAATAATAATAATAATAATAATAATAATAATAATAATAATAATAATAATAAATAATAAAAATAAAAAAAAAAAAAAAAAAAAAAAAAAAAAA
>SEYY01003417.1:0-12500 GCA_009176605.1 Armadillidium nasatum
CGGTGGGCAAAGGCCCAAGGCCTACCAATATCCACCGGAGTTGGGAAGCAATCAGTTCGGGTCGCTAATGGCCGACGTGACCCGACACACGGCGTTTAAAAGTGTGCAAGTCAAAGGAAGTTGGGAAAACAGATAAAGGAAGTGTGTTCCAGACTTTACCAGTAGAGACATGTAAGATTGAGTATAGCGGTTAAGTCTGGGGTCGAGAGTTGGACAGAGAAAGGATGAGACTGTGTAGAAAGACTCGCACGAGCCCTTCTCAGTGGAGGAGGTATGCGACGTGAGAGTTCAGAAGAGCAATGACCGTTGTAATAGCGATAGTAAAGAGAGAGTGACGCAACAATTCGACGGGAAGAAAGAGATTGGAGAGAGTTAGTAAGAGCAGGAGAGTTGATAAGACGAAAAGCCCTAGACTCCACCTTTTCAAGATGAGCTGTGTGTGTGACCCACCCCAGATATGCGAGGCGTACTCCATACAGGGGCGAACAACACCCCTATACAGAGCAAGCAACTGGGGTGGCGTAAAAAAACTACGAAGGCGCCACAGAACACCCAACCTCTTAGAAGCTTGTTTAGAGAGAGAAATAATGTGATCTTTCCAAGAAAGATCACGAGAAAAAGAAACACCGAGAATATTGAGAACAGATGAAGGTTTGAGTTGAGTGTTTTCGAAGAAGATGTCATAGTTGTGTGGAAGATTGTGTCGAGTAGAAAGATGGAGGAATTGAGTTTTTGAGGCATTGAAAACGACCATGTTTTCTCTGCCCCAATTTGAAATGAGAGATAGATCAGAGGTCAGTTGCTCCAAGGCAATCCTTCTTGCGTCTAAAACTGCTGTTGGGAGGGACGTCTTTCAAATTGAAAGGAATAATGAAGGGTGGAATCATCGGCATAGGAGTGTATAGGAGACGAAGTAATAGAGAGAAGATCATTGATGAAAATTAGAAAAAGAGTTGGAGAAAGGACAGATCCTTGAGGAACACACTATTATGTTTATAGGAGGAAAGGTGGCCGTCTACAACAGCTGCTATAGAACGACCAGAAAGGAAATTAGATAGGAGGTCACAGAGAGAAGGATAGATTCCGAAAGAGGGAAGTTTGGAAATCAAAGCTTTGTGCCAGACTCTACGAAACTTTCATATTCTCGCACAGCGAAAGATTCACGAAACCCCGAAGCGGAGGAAAAAGATCAGAAAGTAGGGAAAGAAGCACCAGTAAGAACGTCTTTTACGAAAGCCATACTGGCGATCAGAGATAAGATTGGAAGAATTGAGATGTTTCCAAATCTTCCTGTTAAGGATAGATTCGAAAACTTTAGAAAGAACGGAGGTTAAAGAAATTGGACGATAGTTAGAGGGTTGAGAAGGGTCCCCCTTCTTCGGTACAGGTTGAATGAGAGCACGTTTCCAACAAGAAGGGAAGATCGAAGTAGAAAGGCAAAGACGAAATAGTTTACCAAGGCAGGGTGCAAGCTCAGAAGCACAAGTTTTGAGAACCGCAGGAGAATACCATCAGGACCATACGCCTTCTTAGTGTTAAGCTCAGAGAGAGCAGAAATGACATCTTTAGAAGAAATTACAATGTTAGGCATAAATGAGTTGGAGGGGGTTGTAGGAGGAGGAATAGCTCCGGAATCGTCCAAGGTAGAGTTAGAGGCAAAAGTTTGGGCGAAGAGTTCAGCTTTAGTAGAAGGTAAAATGGCAGTTGTGCCATCAGAAGAGACTAGAGGAGGGAAAGAGGAAGAAGCAAAGTTAGAGTTGACATTTTTTGCGAAATGCCAGAAAAACGAGATGAAGAAGAACCAGAAAGATTATTGCATTTGCGGCGGAGAAAAGAGTTTTTGGTATCTCGAAGAATAGATTTTGCACGATTCCGGGATGAAATATAAGTAGCATGAGTTTCAGGAGTTTGAAGACGACGGTAATCTCTGAAGGCAGTATCCCTGCGGCGGATAGCGCGAGAACAAGCAGAGTTAAACCAAGGTTTGTTAGGTTTAGTAGAAGGGAAAGAATATGGAATGTATGCTTCCATGCCAGAGAGAATCACCTCGGTTATACGCTCGGCACATTCCGAGGGACCCCTCCCACGAAAGCAATAATCATTCCATGGGAAATCAGAGAAGTACAACCGCAAGTCTGACCAGTTAGCAGCACCGAAGTGCCACAAACGTCTCCTTGCCAAAGGCGGGAGTCGTTCTTGTGGAAGACTTGAAGAGACAGAACAAGATACGGAGATAAGAAGGTGATCGGATGAACCCAGAGGAGGAAAGAGTTTAACAGTATAAGGAGAAGGATTAGAGGTTAAGAAAAGATCAAGTATTTGGGTTCATCACCAAGACGGTCAGGGATACGGGTAGGGAGTTGCACCAACTGCTCAAGGTTGTTCTGGATAGAAAAGTTGAAGGCGAGTTCACCGGCTGGAGATTGAGAACTAGAGGAAAGCCATTGGCGGTGGTGAACATTGAAATCACCTAAAATGATGATTTCAGAGAAAGGAGAAGAGGATAGAATGTGCTCTATTTTGGAGTTTAAATAGTCGAAGAATTTTTTATAGTCAGTAGAATTAGGAGATAAATAGACAGAACAAATAAATTTAGTAGTAGAATTGCAAGAGAGCTTAAGCCATAAGGTAGAAAATTCAGGAGACACCAAATTAGAGACACGAGAGCAAATAACATCGTTGCGCACATATGCGCAACAACCGCCTTTGGCTGAAAATTGAGGATAGAGACAGTAGGAGGTAACAGAATAAGGTTTGCTGTCAGCACACTCAAGCACCTGAGTTTCGGTTAGAAATAAGAGATGAGGTTTAGAAGAAGAGAGATGGTGTTCGACAAAGGGGAAATTAGAAAAAGACCGCGAATGTTGCAGAAATTAATGAAAAAAGAAGACCGTGTATCGGGGCAAGCCGGACGCCGGGTCATGGCGGCACCATCCCCATCATCGGAGGCCGCCAACTCCCAAGTGATGATGGGGTGAGGGGTGGAGGTTGAGGGGCATTCTTTGGATGCCGCCCCTCTAAGCATCTCCGAGGCAGCTGTTGGTTTTCGCCATTTTATTTTGTTTTGTTTTAGGTAATGTAAGAGTAAGTGCATGTAAAATGTGGGAACATGTGAAGAATTGGGGTGGAGAGGTATTTGGAGCATAGACACTCCAGTGTGAGGCGGGGGTACGCTAGAGAACCCCCTGAGAAGGTGAAACGCGAAAAGGAACGAACCAAAGGGCAACGGAGTGAAACGGAATAGTCTAACCCATCCTATCACTCCGTGGGTTATGCCCAATGGGGGGTACTTGCATCGCTTCGGACGGCGCTACGTCCTCCCCCTATAAATATATATATATATATATATATATATATATATATATATATATATATATTTTTTTTTTTTTTTTTTTTTTTTTACACATCACCACACTCACGGGCAAAGCCTATTCAAGGAGGGGGTGTTAAAAGAATAAAAATGAAAGTAAATAGAGTACAAAATCCAGAAAAAAAAAACCACCCCTACAGTACCCACCTAACGCAAATTTCTCAGGTGGGCGCAGACGCGGGCTTTAAAGAAATTGAGATTAAATGCAGAGGAAAATACAGAAGATGGAAGAGAGTTCCACAAGACAGAGGTGGCAGGAAAGAAAGAGGCACCACAGCGGACAAGCCTGGAGTTGCCTATGTCCACGCAAAATTGATGCGCGGACATTGCACCCCTTGTGCTGCGAGGACGCCGCAAAGGTGGAGGTATACGGGTGGATAGTTCCCTCGAGCATTTGCCACTGTAGTACCTATAGAAAAGTGACAAGGCACCAACATCACGTCGCAAAGATAAAGAATCAAGAGAATTAGAAAGAGCGGGACAGTTTATAAGTCTTTTAGCCTTTGACTCAACCCTATCCAAAAGACGGGTGAAACCTGAGCCACCTCAGATATGAGAGCAGTACTCCATACAAGGGCGGATGAGACCCTTGTATAATTGGAGTAACTGCGAGGAAGGAAAAAATTCTCGCAGTCTAAACAGAACTCCCAGCTTCTTTGAGGCCGCCCTAGCAACCATTGTGATGTGAGGTTTCCAAGACATTTTTTTGTTTATGTGAAGGCCAAGGATGTTTATATTGTCAACAGGAGAGACGGGAGAACCATCGAAAGAAATAGAAAAGTTAGGAGGTGTCTTTGAGAGAGAGATTTCTAGAAGTTGAGTTTTTAAAGAGTTGAATTTCACAAGGTTGAGACGACCCCACTGGGAAATTCTATCCAGATCTGCAAGAATGGAATCGGAAAGATGAAGACGAGAAGCAACTCTAGATGCAAAGGAAGGAGCAGATTTGAAATGAGTAGAAGAATGGAGGGTTGAGTCATCGGCATAAGAATGTATAGGGTTAGATGAACAGCTGAGAAGATCATTAATGAAAAGTAAGAATAGAGTAGGAGACAAGACAGAACCCTGAGGAACACCACTATTGACAGGAAAGGAAGAAGAAGTCGCTCCATCAACAACAGCCGAAATGGAACGATTAGAAAGAAAACTAGACATAAGTAAGCAAAGAGAAGGAGGAAACCCAAAGGAGGGGAGCTTGGAAAGCAGTGACGCATGCCATACCCGGTCAAACGCCTTAGATATGTCAAGCGCCACCACGCAAGTCTCCCCATGGTCCCTAAGGGCAGAAGACCATAAATCTGTGAGATAGGAAAGTATATCACCAGTAGACCTCGAACGACGAAAGCCATACTGATGATCAGAAAGAAGGGAATGAGATTCCAGATGATCTAAGAAGTGAGAGTTAAGAAGGGTTTCAAAGATCTTAGACAGAATACAAGTGAGAGCTATAGGGCGATAGTTGGAAGGATCAGAACGGCTACCTTTCTTCGGAATAGGTTGGACTATTGCGCGCTTCCAACACTGAGGGAAAGTACTAGTATTGAGGCATAGAGAGAAAAAGTTGAACGAGGGACGGAGCCAGCTCAGAGGCACACTCCCTTAAAACTCGGGGAGGAATGCCATCCGGGCCGCTTGCCTTCCTAACGTTCATAGACTTCAGAAGCCCATGCACCTGGTCAAATGAAATCACAGGCAAAGGCATGGGACCTCTGAGAGGAGAAGAAGTAGGAGGAGGATTGCCGGAGTCGTCCAGGGTAGAATTAGAGGAGAATAGGAGGCCGAAGAGATTAGCCTTTTCAGTTGGAGTGTTAGCAACAGAACCATCAGAGCGAATAAGAGGAGGAAAGGAAGATTTACAGAAATTGTTGGAGATGTTTTTGGCAAGAGGCCAGAAAGATTTTTCAGTAGGAGAATTTAGGAGCTCAGCACACCTTCGTTTGGTGAAAGTCTGCTTTGCTCGTCGAAGAATATCCCTGCAACGATTCCGATCTGAATGAAAATTAGCTAGAGTGATAGGAGAAGGAGAATTTTTTCCACTGTCGATACGCAATGTCTCTAGCCTGAATGGCACGAGAACAAGCACGATCGAACCATGGATTTTGAGGAGAGAAGGATTTAGTTGAAGGAATGAACCTGCTCATCCCATCAACGATTACGGCCCCCACCTTATCGGCAGAGACCGAAGCGTCTCCAGAGACAAAGCAGTCACTCCAGGAATAGTTAGCGTAGAAGCAACGCAAAGCCCCCCAGTCAGCCCGATCAAAGTGCCAGAAGATATATATATATATATATATATATATATATATATATATATATATATATATATATATATATATATATATATATATATATATATATATTATATATATATATATATATATATATATATATATATATATATATATAATAGTATAAGTTTAATATATTTAAATAAAAAGAAAATATTATTTTATTCATATTTCATTTTTTATTTAGTTACTGTGACAAAAAACCAAAGATGGGAAAATAGTGAGATTTTTTCAAGTGAACTTTTTTTGAAAAAAACGGGTAGTTTTTTTTTAAAGTGGGCCCATACCTGTCAACCCTGATATGATGAGGTTTCCAAGATAATGTGTTGTTGATGTTCAGACCAAGAATGTTTATATAATTTACAGATGAGAAGGGAGAGCCGTCGAAGGGTTACGAAAATTTAGAAGTGTTTTAGAGAGGGAAATGTGAAGAAGCTGAATTTTGAAAGAGTTGAATTTCACAAGGTTGCGGTAACCCCACTGGGAAATCTATCCTATCCATGGAATCATAAAGTTGAATCTGTTCTAAAAAGAAAGCCCCATCTAATTCTCTATTTAAAATCCTATCACTTTAGCTTAAGTTCTATCCAAAGTTCTCCAATTTATCCTTAACAATAAGATTTGGAAATATCTTAATTAAGTATTCTAATCCTTACTTAGGTCGGTTATGGTTTCCGTTAAGGACGCGTGACTTATGATTTTCTTTCATTTCTCTCTGGCTCTTGGTCCTCTGCTCTTCAGCATTTAGGTAAATCTTTTCCAATGGTGTTATCATATCGAGTGTGTTCGATAGAGTCTGGCACAAAGCCCTGTTTTCTAAACTTATGAGATCTGAAATTTTTTATGTAGATTCTCTCTGGTTTCCTCTTTGCGTTTTACAGCAGCCACTGTAGACGACCACCACTCATCCTTTAAATCTATCAATAGTGATGTTACTCTGGGTTCTGTCCTATCCTCAGTTCTGTTTTTTTCTACTTTTCATTTATGACTTTCTGTAAATAGACCCATCACTTATCTATTCTCCAACTGAAAATTTTACTCTTTCATCTTGAAAGAAGTCCTTCCCTATAGCAAATAATTAATGGAGGGCTACCTTGGAGCAGCCAAACTCAAATCTTTCCCAATTTCTAACTGGGGCAGAGTGAACATTGTTGTTTTCAATACCTCAAAAACTTACTTCCATCATCTCTGTTTTCGGGAGGGATTAAAGAAGTGTACGGAATGTACTTTAAATTTAGGACTTTTTTGTAATTTTGTGTAAGACTCATAAATAAATGTTAAGTAACATAATGAAGCCACCGAAAACTTTCACATTTTGATAAGGCAAATTGACGTGGTAATTTTCTTTAATTTTCATTCAGGGGCCATTATGAAAGACCATATTTAAATAACAAACCATATGGATCTTTATTCTTTGCTTCAGAAGTACGACAATGCGTAAAGGGAATTTCTTTTTCTTTCGTGAACTTTTCAAGGAACTTCAACAGGAATTCTAAATTATCTCATTTTATGTGTGAGAAAAATAATAGATGATAGCATTAGAAAAGAAATATAACGAAGCGTTTTTTCTGTTTAATAGGCTAGGGATCGATTTCTTGGAGACATCTGGCGGCAGAATATTCAAAATTAAAATTTGTGAGTAATTTTCTTAGCTTTCATCTTATCTACATAAAACAAATGGCAAAATGTAGCAGCCTGACATTTTAAATCGTCGATTTCGAGCTCTTGCCCTTTTTTTTTGCATTGGCACTCGAAAGTGCTAATTAACTTCAGAATGGGACTATGCTTGCGATGAATTGTTGATAATATTCGCTTTAAAAAAAAAAAAAAAAAAAAAAAAAAAACTTCATAATCAAGACAAAATGCTATAATATTTTTTTTTTCACTCTTATTAATATGAAATTTTGAGGATATATAGGATTTGGTTAGGTATACCTTTTTTTATTAAGATATTTATTTTTGGCATGTCTGTTTTAACTCTTAATCTCTTGCCGAATAAAAAGGCTCATTCCTTCATTGACTAAATCCTTTTCCCAAAATTCATGGTTCGAACATATATATTTGAGTACAATTCAATATAGAAACGGTACATAACATGGGAAATACGAGTTCTGTAACTCTTGCTACTTTTTAACCATCTCGTAACCATTCCATGGATATTTTTCCACTAATTATGTTATCTTTCACTTAACGAAAAGTGCCCTTGCCTCCTCGATTCTTCTACAGTCAATAATTTCTTACCACTTGTCCAAAACCTCTCTAAAAATTTCTGTTAATCACCCTTTTTTCTCTCTCTCTCTCATTCATTCTGATAGATATGTTGCTAATACTTCTGTTGAAAATTTCTTTCTTCACCATCCTCTTTTCATTTTATTCAAATCTGAACTGCTCTGGCAATCCTCTTTCTCATCATCCTTCTCCTTTCAGGAATCCTATGTCTTTACACAAGATTTAGGTATGATCGGGCGAAAGGGACTTAAATTAATTTATAACCAATTATATAAACGTGGTATCGCTTGACTTTATATATATATATATATATATATATATATATATATATATATATATATATATATATATATATATATATATATATATATATATATATATATATATATATATATATATATATATATAATATATCAAAATCTCCCCCCAGGAAGGGTAATTAGCCCTGTCAGTAGGTTCATTCGAGGATGAATCAAGGATTTCACGGACCGACTGCAAACTATCGCGGATGCCGATTTTGGTTCCACTAGCAGCAAGCACGCCGCCATTGTACTTTTTACTCATAACTTGGGCGGAGCTAAGCGCAAGAGAAGATGTTCAAATTTCTCTACTCCAACCTGGCCTCGAACCCGGGTCTTTCGCGTGCTAAGCGAGTGCTCGATTAACTTAGGTTATATATATATATATATATATATATATATATATATATATATATATATTATATATATATATATATATATATATATATATATATATATATATATACTAGTATATCTTCGGGGCCATCGTGAATAGTGTTTAAATATATACAGGGTTTGATTCCTTTCAAAAGGATTTTTTATTACATATATTTTTAATGTTTTTACCTTTATTTTTTTTATCTAAAGAAATATTAGAGTGTAATTGTAGGAATTCGCATATTTTATACGTTTCTCATTTAAATGAAAAAGAGGAGCCGATATTCTTAACTAATAAATACAATACAACCAAATTTAAATTTTCTTCTCATGTTTGAGCTTTGAGTGTAGTAGCTCCCTCTTATGTTATTATTTATGTCAAGCAGTTTTGCTTCATTGAATATATATTATATATATATATATATATATATATATATATATATATATATATATATATATATATATATATTATATATATATATATATATATATATATATAGGTCAACAATTAAGGTCTGCTAACTCTCTCGCAGATCAAAATACATTAAACATCATTGTTTAAAGTTTGCTATATAGGGGAATCGAACCCGGGCCCTAAAGCATAAAAGCGTAGTGGTAAAATTCTGTGCTTATATGCTCTATATATATATATATATATATATATATATATATATATATATATATATATATATATATATATATATATATATATATATATATATATATATATATATATATATATAATATATATATATATATATATATATTATATAAATAGCTTCTCTCTTTAGGTTTTCATTATAAGAGCGTTCTTATTTATTTAAAAATAAAATGCATCGTTTAACATAAAGAAAACATTATTTAAATAAGAAGAAAAAGAAAGAAAGAAAGAACCATATTTGTTGGTTCGTCAGTAGATATACCATCCTATATTACTCGATAATTGTCTCTAATCTAAACGGACTTAGTTTTCAACTATTGTTGGACCATTATCCTATAATCCATTACCCTCGTAAAGAAACATAATGGACTTTTTGATAGTCATTCCTTGAGGCAACTGATAAAAGCTCATTCGATCTTCCGAAACTTATGAGTTATTGAAGGCTATTCTATAAAGAACACACAAATTCTTATTCATTCAAATACTGCCTTAAGAAAATTGCGTTTCGAGGTCATCTTTATTGTAACCTTTGTCGATATCGGAAGTTACATTAATTATTTTCATTATTAAATTAAACGAAAAGAACAAATAGTATCTAAAAAGTTGCTTCACTCTCCAAATGTTCAGTTAGACCTCTAATTTGCTAAGTGACAAATAAATACAGCAGAGACACTCATATGACTAAGGAATTAATTCAGTATCCCATAAGTCAAGGTAATCTCGTGCAATACACACACACACTCATACACAAACGCACGCACACTCACTTACACACTCACCTTCAAGCATATTTCTAATACAAACACAAAAAGGTTCGTTCTCGGAGATAAATTCCAGTAAAAGAATTTGCAAAATAATTATCATGCAAATTTCAACTTAGAGTTTGCCAATTTTAATCTTGTTTGGAAATGTTTTCGAGTCTCAGGCAGATGTCCAAAATATTCTATTATTATTATTATTATTATTATTATTATTATTATTATTATTATTATTATTATTATTATTATTATTATTATTATTATTATTATTATTTATAGGATTACCGTAGAATTTTAAAATTAAATGAAAAATTTTCTGAGATACATACCTGTAAAAAAAAACAAACATAAAAATTTCAGATTCTTAACGTGCACCATACTGAGCGCACACGTACGCGCGCGCGCGCGCGCGCACACACACACACACACACACACACACACAACGCGATCATGTGCGTTTTTCTATTCATGAAGGCAATATCTGAAAAAATACACTAATGGAGGCTTTATTTTTTTTTATTTATCTTTATATATTTATTTGTTTATTTATTTTATTATTATTATTTTTTTTTGGAGGAAGGAGAAGCACACGAAAGGAAATTAAATTTGTTTCACACACGACTTTTCAAACAGAGAGAGAGAAAGAGAGAGAGAGAGAGAGAAAAAAAAAGAGAGAGAGAGGGATAGAGAGAGAGAGAGAGAGAGAGAGAGAGACGGAGAAGTTTGGCTTTGGTCAACATTTGATTTCTTCCACGGAGTGAGTATTCCTTCTAAGGTATTCGTGTTCCGGGGACAAAACAAACCCGCCTTATATATATATATATATATATATATATATATATATATATATATATATATATATATATATATATATATTATATATATATATATATATATATATATATATATAATATATATTATATATATATATATATATATCATTTAGACAGCAATAAAGAATGTCAAATATTAGAAGAAAATGCAAAAAAGACAGTATGGTAAAATGGTTGACAGAGCAATCAATTTGATGGGGTTACTTGAATTAAAAATGTAGGGCAGTGTCAGAAGAATGTGAAGAGGCGAGTAACGTGTCCGTTCGTCCTCAGATTTAAAAAAATTAAAAATAAATGAATAAAGATGATACTCATTTAAAACAAAATTGGTGTCTTTGGAGAAAGATCGAAAAAATAGAAGCTTCCGGGAGAGGAAGTTACAAATATTTGGAGAGGAAGCCTAACTTAACCTAACCTAACCTAACTTAACCTAACCTGAAGGTGTTTAGGATAATAGCTTAGTTTCGAATGGGAAAGATATTATTTTTCATAATTAAAATATTAAATTTTGATATTACAGAAAAAAAAGATTCGGGTGAAAGAAAAATTTTGCAGAATGAAAAATTTTGAAAGATAATGTCAATCATATAAAACTTAGATTCTACAGCTATGAAAAGTATTATACTTTGAAGAAGACAAAGGTCGGAAGGTTTAAAAATTGGCTGCAGGAAAAAAGAGTTAATGGTAAAAAGCGAGCAAAAAAAAAGGTGAAAAAATGAATTTTGTTGTTCATTACCTCTTTAGAGATAAAGTCTTCCTTTTAACTTCTGTAAGTAATTGGAAAATGAATTACTACATTGTAATTATAAAGGTATAGGTTTAATTCAATGGAAAACGTGAGTTGGAAGACCATGAGTGAAAGTGAAAGACAAAGTCAAAAAAGTGAAGGAGAATACCTTTTAAATTGACGCTGTATAGACAGAACACCAGAAGTAAAACACAAACAAAATTGTTTGTATTTGAATTTAGGGAAAGCATATGACATAACTAAAAGTGAAAGTTGTAGTGAAATATGGTAAAAAATAGTAATATAATTTGGTAAAAGATGTGACCTTTAAAAGAGGCAGATAGAGAGTGGGAGTCATCGTTATAAAAAAAATATTTATTATTAAGATAAACATCGTAAGAAACTTCTATCTTTATTATTTTTCTGTGACAGAAAAAAGTAGTGCAAAAATAAAAAAAAAAAGAGCATAGTATGCAATCAAATTGTTGGGTATTAAATTATTAAATAAGAATGTTTTCCAGGAATTTTTGATTTTTTTAATGCATTTCTTGAAAAGTTTATGACTTTCTTTTTTTTTCCATAAGATGCCTAGCGTTTTAACGATATTTTATAGGAAAAGGTAAGCATTTCATGTAAGTTATAGGCAGTAAGTTTCATTCTTGTCCTTTTTCTTCTGTTGTAGTAACTAGTGTTCTACGTGGGAGGTAAAGTAATGTGGTATACAGCTTCATGGTTAATGGAAGTTTCTTAATGGTTTACTTTAAAGAAATTTATCCTAAGAATAAAGTAAATTTTGTAACAATTGTAACAAATTTCAGTTCTAATGAATTTTATCGGTCTTATCTTAAAAATTGAGGGTTATAGTATTTGTGTGTGTGTTTGGTTGGGAGTTTGATGCAAAAGAAATGCAATGAGCAAATATCAAGCTTACCTTATTTTGAAGTCACGTAAATGAAG
>SEYY01003417.1:15000-22500 GCA_009176605.1 Armadillidium nasatum
AATTAGGTGGACTCGGATTCAAATTCGAGAAATCCAAGTCTCATCTGGATTTGAAGGTTTGAGATTCGAATCCTTTCATTTACGGTAACGTGAAAATTTAAGCTTCTTCCCTTTTTCTCTTACTGGAAAAAAAACATCTCTAATAGCTTCTGTAAATTTACCTTTCCGCCTCTTATTTGCTCTGACTGTTCTGTAGCTAACACTCCTCTCTTATAAAAGCTCTTCAGCCTCTTTCCTTTAGCTAATTCCACCCTGGACGATTCTAGCATACTTCATCCTACTCCTCTTAAGTGTTCTATGTCTCTACCTGTAATCACACATGATTGGGTGCATGAGATTCTGAGATCTACAGATGGTATAAGCCTTCTCGTATTTTGAGAAGCTAGCCTCTGTCCTCGTTCAACTCTACTATCTATGCTATTATACAAATACTTTCCCTCTGTGCTGAAAGCGAACATAAGTTTAGTAGATCCCGAAGAAAGTAGCAGTTCCAATAGTTCTAACTATCGTTCTGTAGTTCTCACTTTTATTTTGTCTAAAATCTTTGAAATTCTCAACTCTCATTTCCTGGATAATGTATAATCTCATTCACTTATTCTTGTCATCAATATGACATTTGATGCTTGAGGTTTTCTGATGACATACTCTCCTGTCTCACAGATTTATGATCTGACTTTTGGGGGTACTAGGAGTATTGTGTGTTGGAACTTGAGATATCCAAATCTTTTGATAGTTTATAGCAAGCGTCACTAATCTATATGCTCTCTTCATTTGGGTTTCTTCCTTCTCTTTGCTTACTCATGTTTAGTTTTCTCTAAGATATTAGTACTTGTTAATGAAGCGACCTCTTTCTCTTTTCGCGTTAATCGTGACATATCTCATTATTCTGTTCTATATCCAACTTTATACTTATTTTTCATTAACCATCTTTTCTTCAGCACCTCTAACTTCATTCCTTCTTCTGCCGATGACTCAACTCTCCATTTTTCACACATTTTAAATCTGCTCCCTCTATTGCATCTGTAGTTGCCATCTTGCCAATTTGGATTGGATTTCCCGATGTGACCGCCTCACCTTGTGAAATTCGACTCTTTTTAAACTCAACATCTTCACATCTGTCTACTAAAAATATTTCTTAACTTCCCTATGCCCTTCGACGGTTCTCCTGTCTCACCTGTGAACAAAAGAAAAAAAAGCATTCTCAGTCTGAACATAAACAAAACTTGTCTTTAAACCTCATATCACAGCGGTTATAGGGGCGGCCTTAAAGAAGATAAGAATTATGTTCAGGTTAGGAGTATGGAGTACTCTTCCCTCATTTGGTGGTGGTGGAAGGGAGGGACTCCAGTTCTCTTCGTCTTTTGGACAGGGTTGAGGTTAGGGTTAAATAAAGACTAATAAACTCTTCCTTATTTTGAAACTCAGGTGCTCGAGGTAATTAACCTTTCGCATTCTACCACCATTACATCGCCTTCGCAGAACAAGGAGT
Source organism: Armadillidium nasatum (assembly GCA_009176605.1). Lineage (NCBI taxonomy): Eukaryota > Metazoa > Arthropoda > Malacostraca > Isopoda > Armadillidiidae > Armadillidium > Armadillidium nasatum. The sequence goes on from SEYY01003417.1 coordinate 16,490, forward strand.
GCTATGCACTCATAAATTTGTGTGAATATTGCAAACTCTGGCTTGTTGTTCCCTGTTCTTTTATTTACTTTAATTTTAACTTTGAATTTTTACTTATTTTTATTTTAATTAATATTCCTGATTTCAAATTATGAAATATCAAGCGAATTTATTTTGAAATGAGGGAGTGTCTTATTTCGTAAGGAACAATCTAGGGGTGATTTTCTTCCTGTATTCTCTGACTCTTTGTACTCTGTTATACGACATTTCTGTGAATCTTTTGCTATGGCACTAGACATATCAAAAAACCTTTGATAGAACATGACAAAGCTTTGATTTTTAAACTTCCCTCTTTCGGTATCTATCCTTCTTTCTCTGGTCGTCTGTCCGATTTCCTTCCCGGTCGTTCTATAATATTTTCAGTAGACGTCCCCCGCTCATCCTTTAAATCTTTTATTAGTGGTGTTCCTTAGATATATATGCTATCTCCAAATATTTTTGTTTCTCATTATTGACTTTCTTCTTATTACTGATGACTCTACCGTCCATTGCTCCATTTATTTTGAAGTCCGTCCTACCCGAAAGCAACTAAGTATCGCTAGGTGGATAACCCTGGAGCAACTAACCTCTGATAGTTCTTGAAAATCTTACTGGAAAAAAGAAAATAGTTGTTTTCAGTACCTCAAAAACTCAGTTCCTCCATCTCTCTACTCTACATAATATTCCACACAACTCTGACGTCTTCGAAAACACACAACTCAAACCTTCATATGTCAGGAATATTATCGTGATTTTTCTTCAAAGGATCACATTATATCTTTTTCTAAACAAGTTTCTAAGAGTTTTGGGCGTTCTGAGACTATTTTGAAATTTCTTCACTTCACTCCAGATGCTTGATCTTCATAAAGAGCATAGTTGTTCGTTCGTGTATTGAGCATACTTCACCCCATCTGAGGTGGTTCCAGTCACACAGCTCTCCTTGAAAATGTGGAACGTAGGGATTTTCGTCTTATCAACTATTTTGCTCTAACTAACTTTCTCAGTATCTTTTCCTGTTGGTACATCAACCTCAATATAATCGCAATTACTACTGACATTGCTCTTCTGATATCCTGTCACATATCTCCTCCAGTGGAAAGGGCTATTGACACGCCATTCTACACGTTCTTATCCTTTCATTTTCCAACTCTCTGACCCCAGATTTAACAACTATGCTCAATCTTACATGCACTCTGCTTGTAAAAGCCTGAAACTCATTATCTTTATCTATTTTCCCAACTTCCTTTGACATACATACTTTCAAATGCCGTGTATCGAGGCATGTGGGTTTTCAATTTGACCCGTCAGGAGAATTTCCCAACTCTGGTGGTGAGTGGTAGGCCTCTGGCCTTTACCCACCAGAGGATATATATATATATATATATATATATATATATATTATATATATATATATATATATATATATATATATTATATATATATATATATATATATATATATATATATATATATATATATGAAATGTTTGTGGTAGGTGTAACATAAATTGCTGAGTTTGTAAAAGAATTTAGAAACAAAATTGAATCTGTTCAACAATCAAAAATTTAATTACTATACGAAGAAATCTTTGTTGCAAATTATTTCATCATATTTCCGTTTGTCTTGTCAAATTAATAAAACTTTAATCTGGAAATTTGTTTGACAAATTGAAACGATGTTTATGGCTAGTTTACAAACCAACTTTGCTTCGTATTCACGAAAATTTGGGTATAAAGTTATAATAAGCTGCCCTGTGAAGTGCACTTTCACCCAATTTATTCTTATAAAATATGATCACGCACCTTCAACTTTGGTATTTTTTTTCTTTCTTTCTTTTTTTTAATTCTCGTAATTCAGAGTTTCACCATTTTTTTCTTTTTTATTTGAAATTCCTCTTATCTTTTTGCTCCTGGGCAAGAAATTGAATTTCTTTGTATACATTTTTCCACATATTAACTTCACTTCTTACGTCATGTACAAACTGTACATTCTAATTATTATTTCCAACAGATAAACAGTCATTTTATTTAGAATCATAATTTAAATTAATGGAGAAGTTATAGCAAAACTCTTTCCTCTCTATTAAATCCTTTCTTTTCTCAACTATAAATTGTAGGCGATAAATATATAATGAGTTTATAATGATTTACATTAATATGTATGGCAACTTACGAACGAATGACATTATATTCCTTACGAAATTTTTATTATTTAAAATGGATTTCAATAAAATTCTAAATTACTCTATTTTAATATTGAAGTTAGGTCCTTCTCATTGTGACTCGCATTATATAGCAAATTATAATGTTGATTATTCATGTAATGGGCTGATCCTATTTATATATATATATATATATATATATATATATATATATATATATATATATATATATATATATATATATATATATATATATATATATATATATATATATATATATATATATATATATATATATATATATATATATTAAACTTGAGCCTGAAAGAGGAAGGACGGTTGTTCCTTCGAAAGCCTCGCTCTTTTTTAAAATTTGTGTTTTAATTTCCTGTGGGGTCTTAATTGTATAAAACAAAACGCGGTTATAGTGTTCCTCTTGTATATATATATATATATATATATATATATATATATATATATATATATATATATATATATATATATATATATATATATATATATATATATATATATATATATATATATATATATTAGTTGATAGTTAATATTTGTGTGGTGCGGACGTAATGTTTATTTCTTTTGTGTGTTTATAAAGGTTTCAATTATGTTTTAAATTTTTAGTTATTCTAAAGTTTTAATTTAAATATCCATCACTAGTTTTTAGTGTTTGTTGCTTCGTGAATTGTTTTTTATTTTTTTTATTTTTTTTATTTTTAATACATATGAACTTCAAGATATGGCAACTTTTTTACTAGCTGGAGTTTTGAGTTAAGTTTTAAACAGTTTTTTTTAATATAATCATATTTATTCTCTCTTTTTTTTCTTAATTTTTTTCCTTTTCATTGCTGTTTGTTCTTTTTCGTTTTGTTTTAGGTTTCCGTTTTAACATTAGTTTATTGCGAGTGTTGAACATTCGTGTGCTTGGGTGTGTATATGTGTTTGAGTGTGTGTAAAGGTGTGCGTATGTGTTTCTTTGAATGATTAGATTGAGAGGACGTGGTGGTGGAGGAAGACTAGGGTTGCTAGTGACTTTGCCAAGGTCCGTGGCCTCCTTGCTTATATCGATTCCGCAATTCTCATCCTAACCTTTTGCTTCTTTCTGAGACCCAGTTGGACAATGATTCTTTCATTATCAATCTCAATGTCTAACTACAATTTTTTTCACAATTTCCGACCGACTAAATGATGGAGTCTGTGGCCATATAAACGTTAACATTCCTGTGACATATCTCTTTAATCTTGAATCTTCTTATTTCTGTTTTATGATTTAAATTTTATTTTTCTGCTACTACTATTATATTGTTTCTGCTACCACTCCCCTAATGAAACAGATTTTCCGGTTCTCTTTGAATATCTTAATATTTCTCACGAAACAGTTACTTCTTCTCATCCAAATGCTGAAGTATCTATTTAGAGGATTTCATCGTTCACCACACTGAGTTGTTGACCCCCCTCTAATACTGATACAGGTGGGAATGAGGTCAAATCATTCAGCATTCTCAACGATCTGGAGCAGTTGATTAGGGAACCCACACACATCCTAGATCGTTCTAACCAGTTCTTGAACACGCTTTACTTATACTTCACCACTACTTCTTCTAAATATAAATACACCATTTTCCCTCCTATTAGTAACTCTGACCACAAAATTATATCTCTTAGATATGATACTATTTCTCCAGCAGTTCCACCATGCCCTAAACGTACTTTCTGGTACTTTAATCGGGCTAATTGGAGAGTACTGCGCTGCTGCTTGGAATGAATCCTGTTTTGACCCGGAGGATGCTTCTGTGTTTGTCGAAAAAGTAGGGGACGTTATCGCCGATGGGATGAGTAGGTTTATTGCATCTTCAAATAAATCTTTTTCTCCTCAAAACCCATGGTTCATTTATCGTACATGGAAAAATTCCAATTCTCTTGTCACTCTTGCTAATTTTCATTCAGCTCAGAATCATTGTAGGGATATTATTCGACGGGCCAAACGTACTTCCACTAAAAGAAGTGTGCTGAACTCCTTGGTTCTCCTATTGATAAAAATTTCTAGCCTCTAGCCAAAAATATCTCTAACTACTTTAAATCTACATTTCCTCCTCTTTTTCGTCCTGATGTCCCTATTGCCAATACTACTTCTGAAAAGGCAAATCTCTTCGGACTCCTTTTTTTCCTCCAGTTCAACCCTGAACGATTCCGACTCCTCAGATCCTACTCCTTCTCCTCTCAGGCCTCCCACGTCATCACCTGTGATTTCACATGATCAGGTCTATGGGATCCTGAGAACTATGAAGTGTCGGGAAGGTCAGTGGGCCGGATGGCATTTCTTTGCGTGTTCTGAGGAAGTGTGCGTCTGAGCTGGCGCCTGTCCTTGTTCAACTCTACTCCCTATGCCTTAATACTAATATTTTTCCTCAATACTGAAAGCGCTCATATGTCCAGCCGATCCCGAAGAAGGGTAGCCGTTCTGATCCCTCTAACTATCGTCTTATAGTTCTGACATGTGTTCTATCCAAAATCTTCGAAACTCTCCTTAACTCCCATTTCCTGGATCATCTAGAGTCTCACGCCAGTCTTTTAGATCAGCAGAACGGCTTTAGGTGTTCAAGGCCTACTGCAGGTGACATACTTTCCTGTTTTACTGATTTATAGTCTTCTTCTCTTAAGGATTATGGGGAGTCTTGTGTTGTGACGCTTGACATTTCCAAGGCTTTTGACCGAGTGTGTCATGTGTTACTACTCTTCAAGTTCCTTTCATTTGGGTTTCCTCCTTTTCTTTGCTTAATTATGTTAAGTTTTCTCTCAGATCGTTACATATCGGCACCTGTCGATGGAGCGACCTCTTCCTCCTTTTTAGTCAATTGTGGGGTTCATCAACGTTTTGTTCTATCTCCAACCTTATTCTTACTTTTCATCAACAATCTTCTCAGCTCCACTTCTAACTCTGTTTATTTTTATGCTAATGACTCAACTCTCTATTTATCTACTCAATACAAATCTTCTCTGTCCTTTGCTTCTAGAGTTGTTTCTCGTCTCCAGCTTTCTGACTCAATTCTTGCCGATCTGGAAGGGATTGTGAAATTCAACTCTTTCAAAACTCAACATCTTCACATCTCCCTCTCAAAAATACCTCCCAACTTTCCTATCTCCTTCGACGGCTCTCCCATCTCACCTATAAACAATTTTAACATTCTTGATCTGAACGTAAACAATAAGCTTTCTTGGAAACCTCTTATCACAATGGTTGCTAGGGCGGCTTCAAAGAAGCTGGGAATACTGTTCAGATTGCAGGAATTTTTTCCTCCAGAGCAGTTGCTTCATTTATATAAGGGTTTTATCCGCCCTTGTATGGAGTCCTGTTCTCACATTTGGGGGACTCCGGTTCTACCGTTCTTTTGGATAGGGTTGAGTCTAAGGTTAAAAGATTAATAAACTGTCCACTACTTTCAAACACACTTCACTCCCTGTCTCTGCGACGTGACAATAGTGCATTATCTCTTTTCTAATGTATTACAACGGCAGATGCTCGAGGGAATTGACGTCTCGTATTCTACCAAAATTGCGTCGCCCTCGTAATACAAGTGGCACCATGCTTTCGCATGAATTTGTGTGAATATAATAAACCCCAGGCTTGTTCATTGTGGCACCTCCTTTTTTTTCCAGCCACTTCTGTTTTGTGGAACTCTCTGTCATCATCTGTTTTTCCTGGTGCATTTAATCTTCCTCTCTTCAAGGCCTCCGTCTGCTCTCACTTGAGAGGTTTGAGTTAGGCTGGGATTTTATATTTCTAGAAAAGATCTCGGGCCATGAGCGGTGGTAA
>SEYY01003418.1:5000-20000 GCA_009176605.1 Armadillidium nasatum
CACTTTTTCTACTTTTCATTAATGATCTTTCTATCAATTCATCTTCTATCCACTCCTATGCTGATAACTCCACACTTCATTACTCCTTTCAGTTTGAAAGACGTCCCTCCCAACAGCAGTTAATAGACTCGAGAAGGGCATCCTTGGAGCAATTAACCACTGATATTTATGTATTTCAAATTGGGTCAGAGAAAACAAAGTTGTTTTCAATGCCTCAAAAACTCAGTTCCTCCATCTCTCCACTAGACACAATCTTCCACACAACTATGATATCTTATTCGAAAACATAAAACTCAAACCTTCATCTGTTCCTAATATTTCGGTGTTTCTTTCTTTTTCTCGATCTTTCTTGGAAAGATCACATAACTTCTCTTTCTAAACAAGCTTATAAGAGGTTGGGTATTCTGAGGCGGCTTCGCAATTTTCTTCACGCCACCCAGTTGCTTGTTCTCTATTGGGGTATTGTTAGCCACTGTATAGAGTATGTCTCTCTCATCCAGGGGTGGTTTCACTCATACAGCTCTCATTGAAGAGGTAAAGTCTAGGGTTTTTCGTCTCAACTCTCCCGCTTTCATTAGTTCTCTCTTCTCTTTCTGACCGTCGAATTGTTGCTTCACCCTCTCAACACTTTTGCTATTACAACGGCACTGCTCTTCTGAACTCTCCCGTCGCATACCTCCTCCATTGAGAAGAGCTCGTGTGACACACTCCTTTCTACACATTCTCATCTTTCTCTCTCTCCATATCTCTAACCCCAGACTTAACTGCTATGCTCAATATTACGTGTACTCTACTGGTAAAGTCTTTTATACACTCCTTTTATTTTTTTCCTAAACTTTCTTTGACTTACACTTTCAAAAGCCGTTTATCTGAACATGTCGGCCATTAACCGGTAAGATTTGATATTTTCCCAACTCCGGTGGAAATTGGTAGGCCTCTGGAAAATATATATATATATATATATATAATAATAATATATATATATATATATATATATATATATATATATATATATATATATATATATATATATATATATCGAAATATTCATAATTACAAAGGAAACTTTGTTTTTAATTATTTTGTGTGTTTGCAATACGAAATAAAATTATATAATCTTATTTACTTACAGATAAAGAGAAAGACATATCGCTTTTGAACGTTCAAGATCATCAAGATAGATTGTTCCTCAAAGATAGCAACAATTTACAAGGACTACTATCAGTTAATACTCTAAAAGGTAATTCAAAAACAGCTCAAACATGTCAAAGGCGAGGAGAAGTAATTCAAGTAAGCCTAGTAAATCAACGTGTGAAGATACAAAGAAACTTAAATCAGAATCGGAATTTAAGAACATGCCACCAGTCACGGTTTCCACTATATCCGAACTGAGTTCACCACAACCAAAGCTGAGTTCACGTCTACCGAAGAAGGAAACTGAAACTCAGAAAAGGGAAAACAAGGAATCGGCAAAGGATATAATAAAGGAAACATCCCCTAAAAGTGAAATAGTTGTAAAGCAGAGCATAGTATCACAAAATAAAGAATCCACATCACAAACACGACCACAACTGGGAGAAAGGGACTCTTCGCTATTCAAAACTGAAAAGAATTTACTACCATCCTCAGTAAAAACGGGAAAATATCAAACATCTTCCCAGAATCCTCCGATTAAGAACGAGGTAGTAAAACCTACAGCCCTAAGAATAGACTCGTGTTCAAAATCAAAGCAAGCCCTTCCAAACCCTTCAATAGCTCGACCTCGTCCTCAAGGTATAACTCCTACTATAGCAAAAATACCAAGTATTACTCCGATAACATTTAAACAACCACCAGAGCAGCGAGAACTTCAAAATACCGAAATAATAAGAAAACCCAAATTTCCACAGAAATCAGAACCCACAGACAAACCTATTATCACCAACAAAGAGCGGAATGATAAAAATAACAGCAATACAGAAAACGAAAGTAATTACTCCAAAAATTTCTATAAGTCCATCGACTCCAATAATATCCCCAACACCCAAAATATTTCTTAAACAGCAATTAAACGAAAAGGAAGTAAAGCTCGAATCACCTGCTAATAGAAGTCAACTTGAATGTATACCTGAAAACAGACACCAAAACAAACCTAAAAAAGATGAAACAACATCCAATGATATTAATTCCAAAACTTCGGATAAAGAACTCAATAACAAAAAATCGGAGAAAATTACAGAAATAAGTTCATCACCTGACTCGGTTCAAGATATGAAAGCACCATTAATTACCCCAGAGATCTCAGATAAGAGTACCATGAAAGAAAGGGAAACGACAAATGCGGATAAGTCAGAAGATAAACCATCATCAACGGGTAATTTACCTGACAAGACCAATACATCTGGTAATGAGGAAAAAGACAAACTTAATTTTAAATTCCAAGTAAAACAAGAATCAATCGAAGATAAAGGAATTGTACCTACAAAATCTTCTTCGAAAAACTGGTTTTAAAATAGAAATTATCTCTTGATAAGAGATCAATTTGTATTATATAATAATGATCCATATAACGTATTCATCTCACTAGATTTTTGTCCCTAATATAATTACTCTAAACTTTTATTAATTACCATTAATAGCTGTACATGTACTTGAAACAGCTGCAATGTATATATAAATATAAATTCATACTTTTACCCTTCTTATCCTGCTAAATGTGAATATATTTTACTAGAGCTTTTTTTTTAAATTCAACCAAAAATAGCTTAGCGAAATAGTTTTAAATATAATATTATTATTATTATTATTATATATATATATATATATATATATATATATATATATATATATATATATATATATATATATATATATATATATATATATATTATATATATATATATATATTATATATATATATATATATATATATATATATATATATATATATATATATATATATATATATATATATATATATATATATATATATATATATATATATATATATATATAATATATATTATATATATATATATATAATATATATAAAAAAAAAAAAAAAAAAAAAAAAAAAAAAAAAAAAAAAAAAAATAAAAATAATAATATTATATATTATTATATATTTTTTTTTTTTTTTTTTTTTTTTTTTTTTTTTTTTTTTTTTTTTTTTTTTTTATTATAATATATATATAATATTATAATTTATATATATATTTATATTTTATATATTATATATATCATATAAATATTGTATAATAATTTATATCAATTTCAAAATTGAATAAATCTCAATGAAAGAGAAAAAAAAAGGGAATTAATATTTATGTGAGCGAAATTAAGTTTATTTCCTAAACCAAACTTTGAAAATGTCAAAAATAAAAATAAAAACATTTTTTACTTTATTATTTTTAATAATTGTCCAGTAAAAACAAAATTTTATAAACCATTATGTAATAATGAATAAATATTTAAGAACATATGAACATTTCATTCTTCCTTTTAAATTTATTTCTAAATCTTTATTAAAGGTCAACAAATAATAATAGTAATAATAATAATAATAGAAAAAGGCAAACACTTTTCCATCTTTATCTATCAACAATTTCAGTCGAGTCATTGGTTTTGACAGGAAGGATGTTGCACCCCAAAAGTCCTGGTCCAGACCAATTTCTCGGAGTTAAAGTAATCAGTCTCATGTTTCCATCTCTTCGTATAACAACCTGCAGAAGGAAATACTGCGCTATTAGTAAACTATTAATAATTCTTGAATTCTTGATAGACATTTTCAAAAAACAATCTGCTTAAAGAAAAAAAATGCTAATTGAAAAAAAAAAAGATTCAATAATTTTGATTTCTTCAAAATATGAATAACTTATTCAATTCTTTCTAAAAAAAAAAACAATCTATGAACAATGTAACTAAAAAGCTAAAAAGTCTCTTATTTCTATATATTTTTGACCTTTAAATCCGCAAAGAATAAAATTAATCTAAAGTCTATCATTTCGGGTTGACTAAGTTTTAACTTTGCACATAATTTAATGTGATTATATTACCTTCTTTATTTTCACTTCTGATCATTATAACCTATACTACATAAATGGTATTAATAGGAAAACTGACGGAAAAAAAATTAAACTATACCATAATATCAATTGCAAAAGATTTCCTAGTTCTAAATACTTCACAAAACATACTTTTGTTCTTTTATTCTGAAAATAGGAAGTCTAGTACCAAAACAAACATTCCATTTCCCTTGATACTACTACTACTCTATTTTTATGTTTTTATGGAATCCTCCTGTATGCTCTTTGTTTATCTCTTCATAATTACATGGAAAATATAGAGATAAGGATCTAAAATAGATTTGAAAAACATTCGATCGTAAATTCTATATAGTATTTAAGAGCTCTCTATCCATGGATTACCATCAGTGGCTTATTATTTTACAAGATTTTCCAACAGATAGGAAAGCCTATTATATTGATTTTATTCTGTCATACAGAACAAGTTAAATTCCTCATTTTGGAAAATTCACGAATTTAAAGACATACACACGGAGACTCATTCCTTAATATTGCATATAATGGAAATTTTACAGAAAGACCAGTGTTCTTTCCATCGACTCGACAAAAAATATCTATCAGATCAAGTTTAAAGTTTAAGGGTGTTAAAATCTCTTGATTAAACAAGTGCTGTTTACTTTTCTTAACTGGATACAATGACTATCGAAAAGGCCAATTTTTAATATGTGAAAATTTTTTGCACACCCGTTCTTTAGTAATTCTGTTAAACATATAGATAAATAAAAAAAAACATCGGTCGAGATGCTCCAATTAATTCTTTTTTTCTTAATAGAAAATTCTATCAATTCTAATAAAAGACCAGCCAAGATGAAAAACTAGATGCCAAGAATCTATGGGTAAAGCCTTGTAATTTGAATTAGGTCAAAAGAGATCCCTCAATGGTAGAAAGAAACGAGGTAATGCCCGAGTCATAATGGAAGAGCTGGTATTTTCTTCAGAATGGCCACGTCATCAGCCTAAGAAAGTAGACATTGTAGACAAATAAAAATTGGACCTGATAATTGGAAAGGAATCCCGGCTCCGTCAAACATGTAATGAAGAAAAGTGTAATCAAGTCAAAAAAAGCACACACAGAAATATGCCAACCATACATAATTTGTGTCGAAATAGAAAGAAATTTTCATATTTGCAACTTAACTACTATTCTATTATTTGGGTTAGCCTATTCATTATTTTTTCGTTGCTAAGTTTAATTATATATATATATATATATATATATATATATATATATATATATATATATATATATATATATATATATATATATATATATATATATATATATATATATATATATATATATATATATATATATATATATATATATATATATATATATATATATATATATATATATATATATATATATTACTTGAATTGGTTTATTTTTTGAATGCTCAACAACTTCTTTAATACAAGACAGACATTTAAAATTTTCAGCCGTGACAGTACCGAATTTGCAAATTTCATCATTAACAGACAAACCCTGAAATGAAAGAAATACCTTTATTTTTTTCATTTTAAATGAAGTAAATTATTCAACATTATCAATTAAAATAAAAATGCTAAAATTACTGTTAACAATTGGAAGCCTCATGTAAAACCCTTTTTTAAAAGCGATGTTCCTAACAAAACTAACAAAATGAGCAATGAGCTAGATAAAAAAAAAAAAAATTCTAATTAGTTGTGAATTATCCAAATATGTTACGTGCTAAAATACAATGGCATACATAATAAAATCCCACTCAAAATAAAGAAAAGTAAACTTAAAATAGTGCTTTTTAACTTTTCTATTTATATTTATTTCTTATAGCATTTTCTTACATACGAGATACATCCAATGATAAACTAATTTTTCATATAATCAGTAAAAAAAAAAAAAAAAAAAAAAAAATCAAATAAATGTAAATCCTTACAATATTAGATGTTTTGAGAAATGAATCTCTGTATTAAAAATTCGATTACATTGAAAAACCAATCAGAGTTAATTAAAACAAAACACAATTAACAATTTGCAATATATAACTCAAGTCTCCATATATCAAATTTCCCTTTTTCTTTTTTTTTTTTTAACCCAAATAGCAATTTCGTTTTATCCCATGATTCCAGAGTTTTTACCATGAAAAGCTACTAGGAATCTGCATGTATTTTATATAGTACACAAGGCAACAAAACATTAATACATCATCCATTCGATTATAGCTAATGTGTGTGTACAATATAGCATGTAAACATAAGGTGTTCATTTTTGAGATAAGTTTATAGGCAGTGCAATTCCTAATATCTGTATTGCCACAAATGGGTTAGTTTTGCATTCTTAGGTCTTCGTACACTTAAACATAATTAGCGGAATACAAAATTCATGTTCAGATTTGATTACTATACAGATAACTAATTTTGAAAAAAGCATAATCTAATGTATTATTAGTAACAGATTTTTAACAATCATCATCATCTTGGTTCTTTTGTTCATTACAAATACATATGAAACTAAAATGCAACACTTAGACAAGTATCAGTGGCGAATATGTGAAGGAACAACAGCCAATATGAATCGCTCCAAGAAAATGAAAGGACAAGTTTCACTCCTGACCAACAGAAGGTTAAGGTTGATCAAGTGACCATTTAAGGGTATGTTAGCCAATCTAACAACTTTACAGTTATTAGAATTCATAAGCAAGCTTTAAATACACGTATTTAGATTTAAAGGTGGGAAAATAACCTTGGAAATTCTGAAAATTAGAAAACAATCATTTGAACCAACAATGACAAAACAAGGAAAATACAAATTAAACAAATAATCTATTAAAAATATTAAAGGAGAGATTACATTACTGAACACTCTGGAGATCTTGTAGTAATCAGATTTTTACTATACATAGTAGTAATAAAAAAAATTTTTTTTTATAGAAGACAATCTATGAATCTATGAGTGCATATTCTCTTTAAAGTATAATTAAAATTATCTTAAAATAAATAAATTAGAATCAAATTAGCTTTGTATTTTGGATATAGGTTTCAAAAATTAAATGTGAAATAAAATCAAATTTACCATGAAACAAATACAATGTGTTATATATTTTGTTTCATTGAATTTAAGCCAAGGTAGCATTCTAAAATTGAGAAAATTTCAAAAATAAGTCAAATTTATATACACCAATAACACACATACATCATCACAAACTAGAAATATACAATAATTCACACAATTACATTGAACTTAAAACTAAGATATTATAAATAAAAGATATAAAATTAAATATTAAAACAAATACAATTTACAATAAAAAAAAGTACTTACATCTATATCAGCAGGTGAACCCATATCAACTCTGTTAAAGAAAGCAAAAGGCTTTAGGTCGTCTAACACTTGAACATTTGTGCCATTTGGATCTGCTAATGGTAGCGACTGCTGATGTAAATCCTGTAAGCCTTGTTCTATTTTTTTCATTAAAGCTTTGTGATCATTCTGAAGGCCTTGAATATATATATATATATATATATATATATATATATATATATATATATATATATATATATATATATATATATATATATATATATATATATATATATATATATATATATATATATATATATATAATATATATATATATATATATATATATATATATATATATATATATATATATATATATAATAGTTAAATAAATAAAATAAAACATTTAAAAAAATTAAAATTCTATGATAGAGGATACCTTATAAACTAATAACCAACTTACTTTAAGTGAACAATACAGATTGTATAATACTCAACAAGATTCTCTAAAGTTTACATCTCGAATACCTAATTTTTTCCTAAAGATGGTTTCAAACAAAAAAAGATTATAGAACCATTCCCCAGAGTAGAGAGAATCAAGTTCTTCCTAAGCTGCATAAGTAAAACTAGTAACCTTTTCATGTTACTAATTTTAGACAAAAAAAGTAAAGTAAGATACTGTACTGAAGGAATATTTAAAGAACTATTTTTAAAACAATATCTAAACTAAAGCAATTCTAATTTTTTTTTTTTCCTTCAATTTCTGCTGTACTAATATTCAATAACCAAAATTTGTTTTTACTATCCACAAATAAATAAAGTAATAATAATAGTAATAATAAATGAAATTTGACAAGAGTAAATTTTATTATGAGCTTCACATCATTTTGTTAAAATTTAATACAAAATTAAAAGTTTCCAAAACCGTGCTAAAAACCATGAAAGAAATATCATTTAAGAAATAATAATGTGGATTTACAGATTCATAATGATAACATAATATCTTAATTAAAATTAATAACTTCCAAAAATAATGAATATAGGGTACCATATATTATCCGATAAATTATTATAATTATTATTATTAATATAAATGAAACTATTTTGACAATGTTAATGAACCTATAATTGGAATATATATGTTACAACTTACATATAATATCATGCCGGGCATGTCTTACTTGATATACATCAATATCGGACCTTGGATATCCATCTGAGTCTACCAATGACCCATTCATACCAACATTATCCTGTAAAAAAAAATATTATATATATATATATATATATATATATATATATATATATATATATATATATATATATATATATATATATATATATATATATATATATATATATATATATATATATATATATATATATATATATATATATATATATGGAACCTTGTTAGTCGAATACCACCATTAACTCAAACTTCCTGGAATTTGAACAGAAATTTTTGGCATTTTTTGTCTTGTAATTCGATCAAAACTGGTAGACACACGGTTTAAAAAATTTCAAAATGAAAGGTAAAGTGAAAGGTTTAAATGTATACACACACATGTATTTTTCATTATGCTTAACTCTTGTTTTTATGTTATTTTTATAATACATGTATTTCATTGTAATTCATTAATTACATTAATAATTACAACAAATTCTTGTGAATTCGGAATACCTTTTGATGTAAAAAAAATATATAATTTAAAAATTTAAGTTTGGAGGGTTCGTGAACAGATTAATTGATTTAACATGCATTTCAGTGGGAAAATCTGCTTTGTAATTCAAACTAAGTAATTAGTTATGAAGTTCCACTAATATATATATATATATATATATATATATATATATATATATATATATATATATATATATATATATATATATATATATATATATATATATATATATATATATATATATATATATATATATATATATTTATTTTAATTTATTTTTTTTGTTTGAATAAAAACAATATAACAAGCACATGTGCGTATCCCAAAGGAATACGCATATGTTCTTGCTGACAGAATATTAAATTATATATATATATATATATATATATATATATATATATATATATATAATATATATATATATATATATATATATATATATATATATATATATATATATATATATATTTTATTTTAATATTTTATATTATTATTATTATTATTATTATTATTATTATTATTATTATTATTATTATTATTATTATTATTATTATATTATCTATATTAAAATTTAAAATTGTTATTAAAATATTTAAATTGAAAATATAAATTCATTCACTTTTATTTAAAGAAATATATATATATACACATTTTGTGAAGCAACTTTATATTACTTTATATTGGTCCTGCCAATTGGCTTACAAACCCATGTTAAAGTATAGGCTTAAAAAAAAAACCTTATGGAATAATATTAATTATATATAGATAAATAGTATTTTGAACTTACCTAATTTAATTATATATATCTAGTAGGTTATTCTAAAACAGTAAATATGAACTACTTATCAACAGTTAAACACTAATTTTATTGATTACTTTTCTCATAGACCAAAAATAGGAATACTTACGTTTTCA
Organism: Armadillidium nasatum; assembly: GCA_009176605.1. Classification (NCBI taxonomy): domain Eukaryota; kingdom Metazoa; phylum Arthropoda; class Malacostraca; order Isopoda; family Armadillidiidae; genus Armadillidium; species Armadillidium nasatum. The sequence goes on from SEYY01003418.1 coordinate 14,945, forward strand.
GCTAAAACTTCTGACAATAATTTAATTTGATTTTCAATTTTATCCCTCTCACTAATTAATTTCAAAACTTCATTCATGTTTAGATATTTTTATCGCAATTTTGATTACCTGAAAAAATAAATATATATATATATATATATAATATATATATATATATATATATATATATATATATATATATATATATATATATATATATATATATATATATATATATATTAATATATATATATAATAAAGCATGCTTTATTTATAAGTACAATCTACTTAAATAATAAGAATTATTAAAAGGATAAAAGTAATGTTGGTATCATTAAATATTTAAATCAATCTGAACTAAAAAATAAGTAACTTTAGACATTGATTAATGAATATGCAAATCTATTAGAATATTAGAACTATCTCTAACAGGATATTTTTGCTTCATAGTGTCCTTTATACTCTAATGTTATGAAAAATTTTACTCATAAAAAATAATAATCTTATGATCTTAAATTTAGTCTATAGCAGAAGACCCAATAGATAAATGCTCTTCTGTCATACATTCTAATATACTTCTTACATTCAATTTTGAAAATGATATATTGGTCTATTCACTTTAATGTTACATTGAAATCTCAAATACAGCAAAATTTATGATACTAATCAATATATATTATTATGTAGGCTATACGTTTTATAGTGACATTTTAAATATTTGGTGTTATTAAATAAATATACTCCTGAGCTTATTTATACTAAATTCATTTAAATATACTTTCTCTATTTTAGGTAGAGTAAAAAATTTTAAACTGTTGCTTAGTATTACCTTTTTAATATAAAAAAAATTTTTTTTTTATAAATTAATTTATAAAATTAAAGAATTAATTATTATATTGCATACCTTTACCTAATTTAATATTTTGTAAGGCATGGTATAAAAATTAAATCAAGTTATATTTAATTATTCCAAAAAAGCAAAGGATACAAAAAAAGCTATTATTCATGAAAAATCTATTCCTATAACCTTAATTATAGAAATACGAATGCAAAGTACTATAAATTTATGACAATGTAATAAAAAAAAAAAATCCAAAGCAAAGTATCCCAGCTCCATCTTTTCATCAGTTGGTGACCGACAGCTTAAAAAACCCATATACAAAGCACAATCTTTGTCCTGTCAAGAGGAAATTCATGGTTTAACCATAACACAGTGGTATAACTTAATAAAAAGTTTTAAAAAAAAATCTCTCAAAACTCATAAGGTTGAAAAGTTTGCTAAAATATATTGTATTTAAATTATGATAAAAAAAAAGTATAATATAATGTCGTATGTTACCAAGTGAAGCTGCATAGTTTATGGAATGTGTGAAAAATTTTGTTTATGAAATTATAACCCTGGTCAAAATAGAAAACTTTTATGCAACCATTTTCTAAATACATACTAATACAAATTCATACTTACTTATATCACAGCCTAATAAACTGTGTTATTAAGCGGTGTATTTATACTGAAGTGAAACCAAGATTTTCTTATGCTGTGGTGAAACTTCTACTTCAATATTGTTTCACTGCCAGAAACGCAAAGTCACTTTTTGAGTAATAGACTACATATTTTTTGCTGGGTGGGTATATTCATAAATGAAATTTCTGGAGCAGAGGGTGTTAGTAAAAATATTATTTGGACCAACCGTTAACTTTTAAATCAAACATTGAAGGAGTAAAAACAAGAAAGTCAAACAAAAATTTACAAAAGGTAAATTTTGCAATATATATATATATATATATATATATATATATATATATATATATATATATATATATATATATATATATATATATATATATATATATATATATATATATATATATATCTTCACTAATTTAAAACTTTACACTAAATACCAAACAATAAATACTAACCAGTCAAAAAACCAAGATCCCAATATGAAGTAGAAAATAACAAATAAACTTTCAAGATTGAAACAGAAAAGAAATATAGAAATAGTTTAGATTATAAGACAATGAAAGTTTATTTGCAATCTAGAAGTTCTTTCTTGCAAGCATCAGGTTTCTCTGAATATTCCAGAAGAATTTTTATGATTTCTTATAATTAACTCTATATATTAAAAAAACTGAAGGTAATTAAATCCTCTGTCAAATACTTAGAAAACAAAACTTATGGTAAAATTGGCCTGAAAACTAAAAAAAAACATTATGATATAAAGATACATTATAAAGGAACCTGACACGAAGATTCGCATTGGCCCCTACGTCATGAACAAATTTCCACGTTTACCTACCTGAAAAGAAATCAAATTTCTTATAATTTTCTCTTTCTCCCTTTTTCCCCCTAATTACATCCCAATGCCTTCCTCAATTCCACCCTGTTTTTCCTATTGTCTTTCTTTGTAAGACCATCTGCTAATTGTAACCTAGAATTTATCCATTCAATTGACTTTATTATCCTATTCTCCATTTTTTCTTTTAAACTTGCCAATTCTATTCTTAATATCCTATTCTTAACCCCTTTCGTCGATTTTATACTGTCTCTTAGGGATTTACAATCTGTCATTACTATAATGTCTATGTTATCAGAAGCAGTTATATTAGTTAATTCTTCCCATAAATACTTAATATATTCTCCCCATTCTATAGCTTCCACCATACTCAAGGTTTCAGCCGACAACGTTGAGCTTACCACTCTTTTCGCCACTTTTGACTTCCACAATATAGGACAACAATTACCTGTCACGTCCTTTATCCTAACACAATACCCTATCTGTGTTCTCCCTTCACTCACATTGCCAAACGAAGCATCGGAATACACCTCCAATCTCATTCTCCCCTCTTTTAATTTTGGTATTGTCATTTTAATTTCTTCTCTTTTTGCTCTCTCTGCTACCTTAACCAGCTCCTCGTAATCTTCCAATTTTGCCTCCTTCATATTCCTCCCAAAGAAACTCACATCAAAACTAAGATCTGGACGGGTATTCTGTGACATCCAATTTAATTTTCCTAACAATGATCTATATTCGGTCATCTCCTCTTCATTTAACCTTTCATACTTATTATTCTTGTTTATTCTGTTTATCACCAATTTGTCCCTTGAATAACTTTTTTGACTTATATAAATATACCCATTTTCCTCCTGTTCAATTTCTATTCCTAAATATTTGAATACTCCGCTTTTTTCTCTTCCAACCTTTAACTTCTCCTTTATTTCGATATGATTTTCTCCTAAAATATTTTATTACCTCCAAAAATGAGATCATCCACATGAATCCCCATTATGCCACAAACCATGCCACCATCTTCCCATTTAAATATGGTGTTATCTATTTTACTTCTTTTCCCTCCTATTTTTATTAACAATTCAACTAAACTCTCGTACCATTTTCTAGCTGCATCTTTTAAACCGTAGACTGTCTTCTTTAACTTCCATAATTTTAGGGTATTGGCCTCTTCAGGAGGTTTTATCACAACCTCTCTTTCCATTTCCTTTCCTTGCAAGTATGCTGTCTTCACATCCAAAGTTTTTACCTGCCAACCCTTCATATTGATTATAGCCAAGATTATTTTTAACCCTTCTATTGAAAAAGTGGGTGCTTCACAATCTTCTATATTTAAAGATTCTTTTTCCATAAAACCCTTCACCACTAATCTTGCTTTACATATCTTGTCTCCCTCCTTCTCCTTTTCAGTAATTATCCACCTTGTTTTAAGTACCTTAGTCTCTTCATCTCTGTCAATCTCTTCAAAGACATTATTCTCTTTCCAACTTGAAATCTCTTTCTTTTTTGCCTCCTTAATTTTCTCCATGTGATCAGTTTCTTTACTCTTAAATGTAACTACCTTTCCTTTACTGAAGTACGTTTCTCCTAGGTCTCCTTTATCCTCCTCTACTTCATATTCTCTTAAATCTGCCCAAAACTCTTCCTCAGAATCTAAATCCTTAATGTTATAAGTACCATCAAATTTACCGCCTCTTTTACCTCCTAAACTCATAACTCTTACTCTTCTCCACCCCTCTTCATCCTCATGTCTTATTCGATAATTTCTTCCTTTTCGAATATCATAAGGATGAACCCTTTCATCTTCACTAGAGTCATTCCGTTCACCGTCATCATCTTCCTGCAATAACTCCTCCTCCCTTTCTTCTTCCTCTTCATCCTCCTCCTCCTCTTCTGACTCTTCATCATCGTCTTCCCTTTTTTCCTCCTCCTCTTCTCTTTCTCCTCCATCTCTTCCCTTTTCTTTTCCTTCTCTTCCATTCTCTCGCATGCCTTCTGTAATTTTGTTATATGTATCTTATTAACTTCCCTTATTAACGCTCCATGTTTAACCATAACTACTTTACCATCTCTACCTATTATCCTCCCTGGTCCTCTCCACTTTTCCTCTCCTTTCTTTTTATAAAATACTTTATCTCCTACTTGAGCTTCTTCGATTCCATGAACCCTTATTTTGCCTTTTAATGCCCTCCTTATCCGATCTCTGCATTCTTTCTCTTGTACCTTATCTTTTACCAACATTTGTAATTCCATTAATTCCTTTAATTTAGCTCCATCCATTCCCTCTTCTAGTTCAGCAGGGCTTCATTTTTCCATCTCGTTTTACCACGGTAATAAATTCCAAAAACTTTCCTGATTAGTAGAATACCCACCGTTCATTATTCTATTCATTTTTCGCGCTGACCATCCACATCAATATACCAATCTCTTCCTTTGACTCCATCCTCCTTTAGTTTCCTCATTCCTTCCTTTAGTATTCCAACTGTTTTTTCACTCTTACCATTGCTCCATGGACTCTCACTAGCTGTACATAACATCTCTATGCCCCACTTTTCAGTAAATTCAATTATTTCTTCATTTTGGAATTCTCTACCTCCATCAGTTTTTATCTTTTGAGGTGCCCCAAAATAGCTAATCCATTTCTCCATTATACACTCCATTATAGTTGAAGGTTTCTTATCTTTTATCCATTTTGCTTGACAGTATTGTGTTGCCCAACCCACCATGACAAGGAATTTTCACCTTCCAATTCCCCTATGTCCATTGATAACACTTCGTTGAAA
>SEYY01003418.1:25000-32500 GCA_009176605.1 Armadillidium nasatum
AATGAAGGTTTTTATAACAGTAGAATAGTTCGGGTATATATATATATATATATATATATATATATATATATATATATATATATATATATATATATATATATATATATATATATATATATATATATATATATATATATATATATATATATATGTGTATGTGTGTGTGTGTGTGTGTGTGTATTTATGTAAACTTTTTTCATTGTGTATTTATCACCTGTTCTCTGTCGAAATATCACACAAACTCACACATGTTACTGTACACACACAGACACACACACACACACACACACACACACATATACATATATATATATATATATATATATATATATATATATATATATATATATATATATATATATATATATATATATTTATATATATATATCCTCCGGTGGGCAAAGGCCAGAGGCCTACTAAAATTCCACCGGAGTTGGAAAAATCTCAACCAGGTCGAAGGAGGCCAACATGCCCAGATACACGGCGTTTGAAAGTATGCAAGTCAAAGGAAGTTGTTAAAACAGGTAAAGGGAGTGAGTTCCAGACTTTACCAGTAGAGTATATGTAAGATTGAGCATAGCGGTTAAGTCTGGAGTCAGAGAGTTGGACAGAGAAAGGATGAGACTGTGTAGAAAGACGTGTCGCACGAGCTCTTCTCAATGGAGGAGGTATGCGACGAGAGAGTTCAGAAGAGCAGTGTCTGTTGTAATAGCGATAGTAAAGAGAGAGTGACGCAACAATTCGACGGACAGAAAGAGATTGAAGAGAGTTAGTAAGAGCAGGAGAGTTGATGAGACGAAAAGTCCTAGACTCCACCTTCTCTAGGAGAGCTGTATGTGTGGAACCACCCCAGATATGCGAAGCATACTCCATACAGGGGCGAACAACACACCTATACAGAGCAAGCAACTGGGGTGGCGTGGAGAAATTCTGAAGGCGCCTCAGAACACCCAACCTCTTAGAAGCTTGTTTAGAAAGAGAAGTAATGTGATCTTTCCAAGAAAGATCACGAGGAAAAGAAACACCAAGAATATTAAGAACAGATGAAGGCTTGAGTTGTGTGTTTTCGAAGAAGATATCATAGTTGTGTGGAAGATTGTGTCGAGTAGAGAGATAGAGGAATTGAGTTTTTGAGGCATTGAAAACAACCACAACCATGTTGCTCCAAGGCTACCCTTCTCGAGTCAATCAACTGCTGTTGGGTGGGACGTTTTTCAATATGAAAGGAATAATGAAGGGTGGAGTCATCAGCCTAGGAGTGGATAGGAAATGAGGTAATAGAGAGAAGGTCATTAATGAAAAGTAGAAAAAGTGTTGGGGATAGAACAGAACCCTGAGGAACACCACTATTAATAGATTTAAAGGAAGAACGGTGGCCGTCTACAACAGCTGCTATAGAACGACCGTGAAAGGAAATTAGAGAGAAGATCAGAGAGAGAAGGATAGATACCGAAATAGGGAAGTTTAGAAATCAGTTTTGTGTCAGACTCTATCGAAAGCTTTCGATATGTCTAGCGGGACAGCAAAAGATTCACCGAAAGGCCGAAGAGCAGAGCACCAAGAGTCAGAGAGAAGGGAAAGAAGATCACAGAGTAGATCTTTCCTTACGAAAGCCATACTGGCGATCTGAGATAAGATTAGAAGAATTGAGATGTTTCCAAATCTTCCTGTTAAGGATAGATTCGAAAACTTTAGAGAGAACGGAGGTCAAAGAAATAGGACGGTAGTTGGAGGGTTGAGAGGGGTCCCCCTTCTTCGGCACAGGCTGAATGAGCGCACGTTTCCAGCAAGAAGGGAAGGTTGAAGTAGAGAGACAAAGACGAAATAGTTTACCGAGGCAGGGTGCAAGCTCGGAAGCACAAGTTTTGAGAACCACAGAAAGAATACCATCAGGACCGTACGCCTTCTTAGTATTAAGCTCAGAGAGAGCAGAAATGACATCTTTAGAAGAAATTCTAATTTTAGGCATAATTGAGTTAGAGGGGATTGAAGGAGGAGGAATAGCTCTGGAATCGTCTAAGGTTGAATTAGAGGCAAAAGTTTGAGCGAAGAGTTCAGCTTCAGAAGAAGGTAAAACAGCAGTAGTGCCGTCGGAAGATATTAAAGGAGGGAAGGAGGAAGAAGCAAAGTTAGAGTTGACATTTTTTGCAAAATGCCAGAAAGAACGCGAAGAAGAGGAACCAGAAAGATTATTGCATTTTCTACGGAGAAATGAGTTTTTAGTGTTACGAAGGACAGATTTAGCACGATTCCGGGATGAAATATAAGTAGCGTGAGTTTCTGGATCTTGAAGGCAACATCCCTGCGGCGGATAGCACGAGAACAAGCAGAGTTAAACCAAGGTTTGTTAGGTTTAGAAGAAGGGAAAGAATATGGAATGTACGCCTCCATGCCAGAGAGAATCATCTCGGTAATGCGCTCTGCATTAGCATTAGCATGACCCCTCCCACGGAAGCAATAATCATTCCACGGGAAATCGAAGAAGTACGACCGCAAGTCCGACCAGCTTGCGGCACCGAAGTGCCACAAACGTTTCCTTTCAATAGAAGGGGGTCTTTCCTGCGGAAGACTTGAAGAGATAGAAGAGGATACAGAGATAAGAAGGTGATCGGAGGAACCCAGAGGAGGAAAGAGTTTAACAGTATAAGGAGAAGGATATATATATATATATATATATATATATATATATATATATATATATATATATATATATATATATATATATATATATATATATATATATATATATATATATATATATATATATATATATATATATATATATATATATATATATATATATATATATATAATACTGGAACTTACGTGATGAAGACTAGAATTCTCAACGAAAAAGAAAGAACGGATAAAACTGCTGCCGCACAGAATATAACGAAGTGGAGAGTGTAAATTCTTCCTGTGAGCATGTTTCTCGCTAAGACACATTGAGCATCTCTCTTTACAATTGATCCTGATATTCCAAACATATAAAAGCTGCATTTGCTCAACTTTAAAAGGTAAAAAAATAAACTTTTGCAATGATATCATTAGCATTACTTCTACAGTGCAAAAATTGTCTTAACGAATTGTTGTTTCAAGTGGTAAAAATTATAACTGTAAAATTTTCAATAGAGAGAAGATATGTTAAGCATAAGAATGTTGCTTCACCGATTTATTTTCTAATTAGAAAATAATTGAAAAATAATTTACTGTGACATTTTTGTCAAAGGCCCAACTATTCGTTAGGACAATTTTTGCAGTAACTATACTACTACTACTACTACTACTACCATAGTTACTTTTCAAATTTTCAAGAAATTTCGCTTTATATTTTTATCTTATATTTTCATTTATGACGTTGCATTTTAAAATGAAGATTAATGTTCTTAAGAAAATTCAAAAAACTTTCTCGTAAATTAAAATATATAAATAAAAAACAACTTACTCAATAAAAACAAAAGCTTCAGTAAGAAAAATTCCTAAATATTTTCTTACCTTGGGAAACAATTCATCATACACCGAGTCGATTTCCTCCACTCTTAAGATACTGGAGAGTAAATGGGGAATGGCTTGTAAAAACTTGCCTTCTAAGAACCAGTTTGTCAAAAACATGCTTGTCAAAATCGTTGCTACTCCTATTGCTTCACAGATCAGGAAAATAATAGCTCGTCGTTTATAAGAATGCAGAGTTAACACAAAATATTCTGCACAACGTCCTATCTGAAATAAGGTTTTTAATCTTACTGGTGTCTTGTGCAACTTTTCTGTCTAAGCATTCATATATTGGTGCTCATATATATATATATATATGAAAAATAAATAAAGCAAGTCTAAATTAAAATATATATTCTGAACATAATGGTACCAATTTTTTTCCTATTTTTATTTCTTCAAATTTCTTTGATTAATTTTCGTCTGCAACAAATTTTTAAAAAAAGGAAAATTTATGTGACTGTAACCCCCATCCCTTCCTTTTTTTAAAAAAAAACAAAAAAAAAAAACAAGAAACCTGATTTTAATTCTCATAATTAATTTTTTAATTAATTTTTTAATTTTTAAAATTAGAATTTTTGAAAATATTTTTGCATTAAAAAAAATAAATTAAATAAGTTTCGATAATTAAGAGGAGCAACAAATCTTTCAATATAATGGACTTTCGGCTTTTAATGAAAAATAAACTTTAACATTAAGAATTTGAAATTTAAAAACAAGAGTTTGAAAATCGACGACAGGATCGGATCATGTGAAGAGAACTAAATGCAAGGACGACAGGACTAGCCATCCGGCCTTGTGATTTCTCTGTCAACGGCTTGTAACTACTCCAGAACCAGCATTGGGAACCATTGCTCGGAGAAGCGCAATCTTTTGAAGACCCCTGGGAGAGAGTGTTTGGAGGTTGGTTTGAGAACGATGCTGGTCCTACTGAAAGGGTGAAAACCCTACCTGAAGAGTCTAGATAGGACTCATGGACCGGCATGGGGACCGGCGAGCCGAAGAACTTGATCTTTTGGAGGGCTCTGGGAGAACTTCTTCAAGCAGATGGGGAAAGATGCTGGTTCCACTGACAGGGTAAAAACCCTTCCTGGGAGAGGATATAGATATAGATATAGAATTAAAAAGTATCTTGTTTAGCTTATTATTTGCACTATTTTCATCTCTTTCTTTCATATCTTTTCTTTGTGAGTAATTTAGTTAAGAGTATTGTAGGTAGAATCCAGAACAATATTAATCAATTCACAGCTTTCAGTTACTGTATTTCTTCTTTCCTTTTGCATATCCTAACTTCTGAATCGTATGACAACTTCGCACATATTTCTATTTTCTTTTTTAAACCTTTTAACTGTTAACTATTTCAGTTTCAGTAAGTTACCCCAATATTTCGTGTGATATTTGTTCACGAGTTGGCGTCAGTATTCCCATATGATCTATCTATCTATCTATCTATTTGTTTGCCTGTGTGTATATCATACATACCAACCAACCAACGTTAAGTTGAGAATATCTTATTGGAATAAATCTTACTTAAGAAATGTCAGTTAATAATAATATTGATTTATAAAAATAGAGAAAATGTTGTGAACATTCTTTTTTTCTTTCTACTTCTTTTCTAACGTTAATCACATCCTGATATTAAAGTTCTTCTAATAAAGTAACCTTGGCGATTGGTATGATTCTCTAATTCATAATATTTAGCACCAGCAGTTTAAAAGAGGATCATTTTTCAGATCTCTCGTCTTTGATAGCTTGCTGCAAAATAATTTTTAGGCTTATTCATTGGTCAATGATAATTTTCTTTTTTTATAATATGCTTTCAAGTTTTTTGCATCCTTTTATTCCAATTTCAAAAAGGAAAATATTTTTTTTTCAGTAAGTTACCCCAATATTTCGTGTGATTTTTGTTCACGACTTGGTGTCAGTATTCTCATATGTTCTATCTATCTATCTATCTATCTATCTATCTATCTATCTATCTATCTACCATTCTGATGGCCTGTGTGTATATCCTCTCTATTTTTCCTTAATTTATATTTACTTTCCGTATGGTAAAATTAACAAAATTATTAATTATATGTTTCTTAATTTTCATTCATGGTTGCACTTTCTCCCATCTATCTAACTGAATGATTTTCATTTAAATTTCCTCATTGTATTCAATTATACTTTATACACTTATCAACACTTATATCTATTTAAATCATTGACAGATTATGTACACAGGGTTCAAGTTCCAATAAACTGAGATTATGAATGGAAATTATAATCTCTAGAGCAGTGATCCCCAAAGTGAGTTCGGTTGAAAATTCAGTAAGAAAAAGATTTGAGAATTGCTCTAGAATAATAAGTATCTAGAATTAAATGAATAAAACAGTAAATGATTATATTTTGTTAGTAATGTTCAGTTAAATTTCACAAAGACTTACTTTTTTAGGCTTTTTTGTGTTCATTTCTCGACTGAGTTTATAGATTAAGCCTCCTTCCAGAGATTTCCATAAACGACGAGGAAGTCCAAGAAAAAGTATTTGAAAACATAACATGTATGGAATCCAACTGAAATTAATAAGAATCAAAAGATTTCGATGGTCATCAGATATGCAGATCTGATTTACAAATATTTCTGATTAGGATTCAATATAAGAATTACAACATATATAACGATAATGAAATAACGTCTTAAGACATAATTGTTAGAGAAGAAAAAGAATAGGAGGTTTTGATAGGAAAATCAAAAGTAATAGAAAATTAGGTGTAAAAAATGACCTCTTCAGAAAATTTTCATCAATACCATCATTTAAATAGTTATTTACTTACTAAAAATAGCCATGGTATATTTTTTTAGATTCATGTGATAGTTTTGGACCTAATCCTGGATAGGAATTGTAATTCTGAAAAAGAATATATATATATATATATATATATATATATATATATATATATATATATATATATATATATATATATATATATATATATATATATATATATATATATATATATATATATATATATATATATATATATTACAATTTCAAAAGCAATTATTTAAAGAATCTAATCCCTAAAATAATGTAGTTATTTTCCCCTATTATTAATAAATAATTATTTAAATAAATACTAAAATTAATTATTTAATGATATAATTGAAATAATTTTATAATATTATTCATTATATAATTATTAATAAATGAGCATATTATTCTTAAAAAGAAATATAATTTAAATTTGCGATTTTATCATAATCTAATATAATTAATATATTTTTTTAATTATATAATTAATTTTATAATAATTAAAAAATTAATATATGAGTTTTTTTTTATGTTAGTAAGAGAGATATTATTCTTGGGAAAAAAGTAACTTACTTTATAATAATTTAATATAATTAATATAATTTTTTAATAATGTAATTAATTATATATTTAGTTTTTCTTTATTCCTATTTTTTACACTTGTTAATAGAAAACTGTTAACTTTTTAATTCTTAATTTTTTTTAGATTTTTAGAATTATAAAGTTCGAAATTATCCTCCGCAGGTAAAACCTACTTCAACTCGCCTCTTTCAGGGTAAGGATTGCGAGATGTCAATTTATATACCTTTATTCTGATTTCAGTTCTGAATCGGTTCGTTGCTATTGCTATTATTCTGATTTCAGAACTGAAATCAGAATAAAGGTATATAAATTGACCTCTCCCAATCTTACCCTGAAAGAGGCGAGTCGAAATGGCTCGCGAAAGCTAGGTTTTACCTGCGAAGGATAATTTCGAACTATATAATTCTAAAAATCTAAAAAAAATTAAGAATTAAAAAGTTAACAGTTTTCTATTGACAAGTATAAAAAATAGGGATAAAGAAAAACTAAATAAATATTAAAGTGCGCATTCACTATTTAGCGCTATTCCTAAAAATAATTAATTATATAATAATCAAAAAAACATGTGTGTTTTTTATAAGACAGTAAGAGAGATATTATTATTCTTGGGAGAAAAGTAACTTACATTTGC
>SEYY01003418.1:35000-45000 GCA_009176605.1 Armadillidium nasatum
TTATTATTATTATTATTATTATTATTATTTATTATTTTATATTATTATTATTATTATTATTTATTATTATTATTATTATTATTATTATATATTATTATATATATATATATATATATATATATATATATATATATATATATATATATATATATATATATATATATATATATATATATATATATATATATATATATATATATATATATATATATATAATACTTTTACATACCTATAAAATATCCTTAAACTTGTAAACTTGATAAAAAAAAATGCACTAAGTATCAGATCCAAGAAACACGGCACGTATATACACAAAGGCACACACAAAAATTAAAATAAAAAAATCTAAAATAATTAAATGAAATTAAATAGAAAATGAAATGAAAAATAAAATAGAAATTTAAACTAAATCTTATACAGTAAAAACTCTAACAGAAATATTTAGAGTACTTCACGATCGCACGAAAGAATTTAATCTGAATATAAAAATACTGATTTCAAAATTCAAATATTTTTTTATTTTATTTTTTATTATTATTTTTTTTATTATTATTATTATTATTATTTCCTTTTCATAGTTTTTCAATTTCTTTTTTTTGTGTATCGAAAATGCTGATGATAATATGTGACGTCATGTTGTTTACCACGTGATGTTTAATTTAAATGTTAAAAAATGGAGCATCTGTTTTAATTAAATTTATGGGAAACAAAATTCGATTACTAAGCATTTCTTACACACACACACACACACACACACACACACACACACACACACTACACACACACACACACACACACATACATATATATATATATATATATATATATATATATATATATATATATATATATATATATATATATATATATATATATATATATATATATATATATATATATATATATATATATATATATATATATATATATATATATATATATATATATATATATATGGTCAGCCTTCACTTCTACATACTTACATATTTCAAAAAATACTGAATCTACGTAAAAAAGGAAAACATTTTTGGAATCTTTATAGAATTTTGGGTGAGAAAATTATAAAATATTTGAAAATAAATTAAAAAAAAAATTTAAAAAAAATTTTGATTTTGTACGACAATTGATGAACTAACAAACTTAATTTTGGTGCTATACCGAATATTTATCTACGGGGGCTCTGTCCCCCGTACCCCCCGACCCGTGAGTGATGATGATATTGTCGACTACTTTTCCTGTCGACGATTTGGGGTATTTTCCCTTTTTTCCAATTTCGAAAAAAAAATTAAAAAATGACATTGCCAGACGTACGGTTCTTATCAGCGCTATAAATAAGTAAAATTTACTTATGTAATAAATTTATTATAAGAATTTATTTTTTATTTCCCAATTTTTCCTACCTAAAATTCGACAAGGATTCCAAAAATATACTCCTTTTTAACGTAGGTTCAGTAGTTTTTTTAAATAATTAAGTATGTAGAAGTGAAGTCTGGCCTATATATATATATATATATATATATATATATATATATATATATATATATATATATATATATATATATATATATATATATATATATATATATATATATATATATATATATATATATATATATATATATATATATATATATATATATATATATATATATATATATATATATATATATATATATATATATATATATATATATATATATATATATATATATATATATATATATATATATATATATTAATATATATATTATATGTATATATGTATATATATATATGTGTATGTATGTATGTATGTATAATATGAATGTATGTATGTATGTACGAGTGTATATATGTATATATGAATATATGTATGTGTGTATGTATGTTTCTTTAGAACCGAGCTTGAGAACACTTCCAAAATACTGTAAACTGTAAAGGATACAATTAGTCATTCCTTTCGAGTGATTTTAATTAATGGAAAATCTTGTGTATTCAAAGTTGATATAAAAGCATGGTGATTAAATACATTTAAAATAGTCTTTCTCTCTTAATATCTTTATAATATGAATTCTAGTAGTGTTTTTGATACCTATATATATATATATATATATATATATATATATATATATATATATATATATATATATATATATATATATATATATATATATATATATATATATATATATATATATATATATATATATATATATATATATATATATATATATATATTTGTCACGATCTAAATATAGTCGAAATTTGGGTTTGTATTCAGACTTTTTTGGTAGTCTGCGATACATCGGTCATAATAAAAGTAAATCAAACATGAATGTTTTTATTTATTTATTTATTTTTTTTTGTTCAATCCTGAAAATGCATCAAAACATATCAAGCAATGAGTGAATCACCATTGCAGTTGCAACTGCAGTTTTAAAACCATTTTTGAAAAAAAAATCAATTCATTGTACTGTAACTGAAATGATGATCTTTCTATTCGTGTTAATTACTAAAAAAAAAAAAAAAGACAAAATACAAAATACAAAAATAAAGGTGAATAAAAGACAGATTTATATTCAAATGAAAATAAATTTCAAATCTTCTAGAAAGGCAGAAAACGATTTAAGAATATTAAAATACTAAGTTAACCTGATCTGCGTTATATATCTTTCCTTCTCAACCGTGGTCCTGAAGAGATTTTGTTCAGCTGAACTGAGAGAAGTTCAGTCTCAGGAATGTGTTTTGAAGGTACTAGATTCCCTCCTGTTTAATTTAGACATCTGGCAGCAAAGCGACACCTTACTGTGGATTGTCGTATTTCAACTCTTCTGTTCAGTGACGTATGGATTATGGACAACTTGTCACATAGGTTTCTGGGACTCTACCGAGACTTTTTAAACCCAAATTGTATAGAGCGTTACAGTCCCATTTACAGAGGTGAGAGGAAACTCACTGTCGTCGGATAAAATATCGACCTATTCGTCCCTTAAGAGACGAATATGCCGATATTGAGGAATTTGTACAAAGCCCCGTCTAGCTGAGCTGCCTTTTCAGTGCTTTATGAGGAAAAGTATATTAGTCTTTCAAAGGACCACAAACTGGCTTTGGTGCCTACTGAGCCGCTGTTACTTGAAAAGAGAACAAGGCTAAGTTGAGTCAGTTTGTAAGGGGTTCCAAGAAACTCAAGACTAGTAGTGGAAGAGGGTTTGTAATCCTCATACTGTTACCTTACCTAGGAGCATCTTCCACCATCTTTAAAACTAAATTTCGTGATATAGCAGCATGTGCAGTCGTGAAAAATAAATAATTGGAATGCGCAGAGAGAAATTATGGTTTCAACAAACTGCCAGGTACCTATAGGAGCTCTAAACATATACAAATGTGAATCAAATCTGATTTGGAAATGACAGTCCGTTCAGAAGGAGCTGGCTTTGAATAACATAGTTACGCTGATATGGGTGCAGGGGAACTACAGTCTGTCGGGCAACAAAGAGATAGCTCACCTTGAAATTGGCTGCCAGTCAAATTGGCTGAGACTACCTTAATGGACCCGGAACCCATTTTGTGGCCTTTCTAAAAAGTCATAAGAATGAACGGTGATACAATGGGATGCGAGCATCAAATCGTGAAAGATTACTGGAGACACGTCCAGTGTTTCAAACAGGTGAAAAGTTAAACTGGGTCTTCTCCGAGGAAAGCAAAAGGAACGTTTACTCTGAATAGACCTAAAATAAAACTCTTCACTGGCCGCGGACCAGTTAAATCCCATCTCAAAAGAAAAAAAAAGTCGGAAAAGTTAAGAGACGTGTTGATTTCGCTGCAAAGCGGCAAAGACAACAGAGCACGTTCTTTGTGATTGCGAAGCACTAGACTAAGCTTAAAAATATACTGGTTTTGGCAAATGGCTATACTAAAATAGCCATTTAAATACTAAAAAAGCCTGAGGACAAAAAATTCGTTTCCAAAATCAATCCTTTGATTTCTGTAGAACTTTAGGTTGGATCGAAAATTCTATATTGAGATCTTGTTACAAGAAACCTTTTCAGGTCGCAATGAAGAGGGTTCTTCAGAGACGCGTCCACCCAAAGCATTGAATTTAATATGATAAGATATGCTTTTTTTTATCTTTTCAGTTTTTTTAATTCAGTATTTTTTATAAGAATATAAATTTACGCATCCGTAGAGGTTCAGATTTTGAAATCTGGATCTGCAGATGCGAAATATATATATATATATATATATATATATATATATATATATATATATATATATATATATATATATATATATATATATAATATATATATATATATATATATATATATATATATATATATATATATATATATATATATATATATATATATATATAGAGGAGAGAAATGAAGTAAAACCTTACTTCGGATGTATGAAAAAGAATATAAATAAAATAAATTAATAGAGAGAGAGACAAAGAAAGAAAGAAAGAGAGAGAGGGAGAGAAAGAGAAAGAAAGAGAGAGAGAGAGAGAGAGAGAGAGAGAGAGAGAGAGAGAGAGAGAGAGAGAGAGAGAGAGAGAGAGAGAGAGAGAGAGAGAGAGACTTTGCAAGCGTATGCATAAATTCTAAGATCGTAACTTCGGTTATAACTGTTATTTATTAAACATTGCATATTGTAGTTTCTTTATCAAATATACTCATATATATATATATATATATATATATAATATATATATATATATATATATATATATATATATATATATATATATATATATATATATATATATATATATATATATATATATATATATATATATATATATATATATATATATATATATATATATATGAGGCTTTCGTCTGTTGCCGAGCCTTTGAGGGAAAGTGTTAGGTTCTGGGCTGGGTTGGTTCTCTTCTTCCTTAATCTTTTATTATAATCCCCCTCTTGAAAAGGGCTTGCCCGTGAATTGTGATATATATATATATATATATATATATATATATATATATATATATATATATATATATATATATATATATATATATATATATATATATATATATATATATATATATATATATATATATATATATATATATATATATATATATATATATATATATATATATATATATATATATATATATATATATATATATATATATATATATATATATATATATATATATATATATATATATATATATATATATATATATATATATATATATATATATATATATGTGTGTGTGTGTGTGTGTGTGTGTGTGTGTGTGTGTGTGTGTATGTGTGTACTGAGGAGGTGAATGACCTTTCTTTTCAAGCCAATTTATTTCTTAGCAGTAAAGGGTATTAATCACTAAAGAGATTCACTTTCATAGTGTCCATGATTCCACCTCTTCTTCCAGAACACTTTTTCTTTAAGATGGATTTTTTTCATTTACCCAACTCCTCGCTCTTCTTCATATTATGGAGAAACCACCTGTAACATTTCTATTAATTAGCTATTACACTCTCTCTGTTTTATTTTCAATAAGGCAAACGCTTCTAATAGTTTATGTTTCTAATGTTGCAAGCAGTATACTTGTTAATTTATGTAATTGTGAACGAGTTACTTTTGCACTCATAATTGATGAATTGTGCTTTTTTATGGGTTAGGTTGTAAAAAGTACTCTGAATGTTATTTTAGTTATATAATTTGTGCTCTTAATAACTTTTAGATATAATTTCGGAATTTGAATTTACTTTTTTTTTCTTCTTTTTATATGTTTAGACGAAAAAAGGAAGAATAACTCAAAATGTAGGGAATATTCTGCAGTTTATCATGAGGATTCATTAGTGTTAATTGGTTGGCCTACATTTAAAGACCCCAGTGTTTAATTTGACAGCTCTTTCAGTTGCAAATAGTTTGAAGGTTTGCTAGGCTTGAAATAACGCTTTAAAAGTTTACATACATCATAATTTGGTGAGTAATAGAATTGCTCTTACGAAAATTAGAATATTTTAAAGAGCAGAGACAAACCTCTAAAAACTTTAGTTCTATCAAAGGACATTGTTTTTTTAATAAAATTTTCAATGGAGTTTAAACATGCAAAAAGTTTACTTCAATAAATAAAATACCGATATTAGTGGTAGTTCATTGATTTTGTAGGTCTGGTTGAAAACCTTTGTTATGGTTGAACATTGCAAATCTTCATTTTTAGTATTAGCCTTTGAAAATACATCTGAAATTGTCAAAGATGGTCATTTAATATTTATACACAATATTAAACGGAAAGTGATGTGAAAGAAAGACAATATTTTGTAAACCTATTAAGATGAATGCAACAAAGGTGAAAATCTGTGGACTGCGAGCACTGGTCAAAAATGTAGCCCTAAATATAACGATGAAATCTTAAAAAACAGGTACAGTCGTGAACAGAAGTTCGTTCCTATTAGGCTGGAAATAAATATTTATATAAAATGGAAATCATGTCATAAAAGCTCTATTTTGAATAAAAAGAAAATAAAAACATTGAGCGGGGCTTAATTGAACTGTGATTGGCTGAATCTGAAATGATCCCTATTTTATATAAATATTTATTTCCAGCTTAATAGGAACGAACTTCTGTTAACGACTGTACTTGCTTCAAAAATATTTTGATTGAAAACATTTTCGAAAAAGTTATAAGAATTATTAATTATATCAAGCACAATCAATTAAAAAGGGATATATTTGCAAACCTTGGCAGTGGAATAGAAGCAAAAGGTAGGAAATGCTCTACTATTGCAATATCTGGTAGCTTTTTCATAATAAAATCATATAAAAAGTTTATTCATTAAAAGTAGAGATTGCAGATTTTCTTGAGGATTGTGGAAATGATGAATCAGTTGCAGGAAAGAAAATTATTAACTTATAATGAATACGAGTATTTATTTGATTGACATTTTCGAAAACCTGATAATTTTAATTAAATTAAATCAACGCAAAACAAAAATACTCACAATTTTAGCCATTATGTTAAAGTGACTGCTTTCATAAAGAAATTATATCCCTAGATATTCAAACATTTGGAATACGCCCCTTTAGGATTCTCGGAGGCAGTTGTTGATACGCCATATTTGTTATATTTTTTCTATAAAGAAGTGTTTACCGTGATAGTGCTTATAGTGTGTGTGAAAGGAAAGCCCACTCCGTGTAAAAGAAGGTGGAGAAGAGCGTCACAATGGCGCCCACCATTGGGCACCAATTGAGATGGGAAGTACCCTTAATATTCAATATATTCAATGGGAAATGATCTCATCGCCTCGAGAACGCTACTTCCCCACCCCCTATATATATATATATATATATATATATATATATATATATATATATTATTATATATATATATACATCTACTCCTTCCCCCATCACCACTTGGGAGTTGGTGGCCTCCGGTGATGGGGTTGGCGCCACCAAGACCTCTATGCCGGCTTGCCCTGGTGCACGGTCTTCGTTTTTCATTAATTTCTGCAACATTCGCGGTCTTTTTTCTAATCTCCACTTTGTCGAACACCACCTCTCTTCTTCTAGACCTCATCTCCTTGTTCTTAACTGAAACTCAGGTGTCTGAGTGCTCTGACAGCAAACCCTACTCTGTTTCCTCCTACTGTCTCTATCCTCAATTTTCAGCCAAAGGCGGATGTTGCGCATATGTGCGAAACGATGTTGTCTGTTCTCGTGTCTCTAATTTGGAGTCTTCTGAATTCTCAACTTTATGGCTCAAACTCTCTTGCAATTCTACAACTAAATTCATTTGTTCTGTCTACTTATCTCCTAACTCTACAGACTATCCAAAATTCTTCGACTATCTTAACTCCAAAATAGAACACATTCTTTCTTCTTCTCCTTTCTCTGAAATCATCATATTAGGTGATTTCAATGTTCACCACCGCCAATGGCTTTCATTCTAGTTCTCATGATCCAGCTGGTGAACGTCGCCTTCCATTTTCGCTATCCAAAACAACCTTGAGCAGTTGGTGCAACTCCCTACCCGTATCCCTGACCGTCTTGGTGATGAACCCAACATTCTAGACCTTTTTCTAACTTCTAATCCTTCTCCTTATACTGTTAAACTCTTTCCTCCTCTGGGTTCATCCGATCATCTTCTTATCTCCGTATCTTGTCCTGTCTCTTCAAGTCTTCCGCAAGAACGGCCCCCGCCATCGGCGAGGAGACGTTTCTGGCATTTCGGTGCCACTAACTGGTCTGACTTGCGGTCGTACTTTTCTGATTTCCATGGAATGATTACTGTTTCCGTGGGAGGGGTCCCTCGGAGTGTGCAGAGCGCATAACTGAGGTGATTCTCTCTGGCATGGAGGCGTACATTCCATATTCTTTCCCTTCTACTAAACCTAATAAACCTTGGTTTAACTCTGCTTGTTCTCGTGCTATCCGCCGCAGGGATGCTGCCTTCAGGGACTACCGTCGTCTTCAAACTCCAGAAACTCAAGCAACTTATATTTCATCCCGGAATCGTGCAAAATCTATTCTTCGAGATACACAAAAACTCTTTTCTCCGTCGCAAATGCAATAATCTTTCTGGTTCCTCTTCCTCTCGCCCTTTCTGGCATTTTGCAAAAAATGTCAACTCTAACTTTGCTTCTTCCTCTTTCCCTCCTTTAGTATCTTCAGACGGTACAACTGTCGTTTTGCCTTCCTCTAAAGCTGAAGCTCTTTGCTCAAACATTTGCCTCTAATTCAACCTTAGACGATTCCGGAGCAGTTCCTTACTCCTTCAACCCCCTCTAACTCATTTATGCCTAAAATTAGAATTTCTTCTGAAAGACGTCATTTCTGCTCTCTCTGAGCTTAACACTAAGAAGGCGTACGGTCCTGATGGTATCCCTCCTGTGGTTCTCAAAACTTGTGCTTCCGAGCTTGCACCCTGCCTTGGTAAACTATTTCGTCTATGTCTTTCTACTTCAACCTTCCCTTCTTGCTGGAAACGTGCGCTCATTCAGCCTGTGCCGAAGAAGGGGGACCCCTCTCAACCCTCTAACTATCGTCCTATTTCTTTAACCTCTGTTCTTTCTAAAGTTTTCGAATCTATCCTTAACAGGAAGATTTGGAAACATCTCAATTCTTCTAATCTTATCTCAGATCGCCAGTATGGCTTTCGAAGAAACGCTCTACTGGTGATCTTCTTTCCCTTCTCTCTGACTCTTGGTCCTCCGCTCTTCGGCATTTCGGTGAATCTTTTGCTGTTGCGCTGGACATATCGAAAGCTTTCGATAGAGTCTGGCACAAAGCTTTGATTTCCAAACTTCCCTCTTTCGGAATCTATCCTTCTCTCTGTGACCTTCTCTCTAATTTCCTTTCCGGTCGTTCTATAGCAGCTGTTGTAGACGGCCACCGTTCATCCTATAAATCTATTAATAGTGGTGTTCCTCAAGGATCTGTCCTATCCCCAACACTTTTTCTGTTTTTCATTAATGACCTTCTCTCTATTACTTCATCTCCTATCCACTCCTATGCTGATGACTCCACCCTTCATTACTCTTTTCATTTTGAAAGACGCCCTCCCAGCAACAGTTAATAGAGGCAAGGAGGGTGGCCTTGGAGCAACTAACCTCTGATCTATCTCTCATTTCAAATTGGGGCAGAGAAAACATGGTCGTTTTCAATGCCTCAAAAACTCAATTCCTCCATCTCTCTACTCGACACAATCTTCCACACAACTATGATATCTTCTTCGAAAACACACAACTCAAACCTTCATCTCTCCTTAATATTCTTGGTGTTTCTTTTTCTCGTGATCTTTCTTGGAAAGATCACATTACTTCTCTTTCTAAACAAGCTTCTAAGAGGTTGGGTGTTCTGAGGTGCCTTCATGGTTTTTTCACGCCACCACAGTTGCTTGCTCTGTATAGGGGTGTTGTTCGCCCCTGTATGGAGTACGCCTCTCACATCTGGGGTGGTTCCACACATACAGCTCTCCTCGAAAAGGTGGAGTCTAGAGCTTTTCGCCTTATCAATTCTCCTGCTCTCACTAATTCTCTCCAATCTCTTTCT
>SEYY01003418.1:50000-62500 GCA_009176605.1 Armadillidium nasatum
TATATATATATATATATATATATACAATGGAGTCAAATTTTCACTTTTTTTCTCTCTTTAAGAATTTCCTTACATCGCACGAGACTGTTACATCTCACTTAATACTAAGGTCTTCTATTTAAGTAAGGGTTTCAATGCGCACAACACTGAGTAGTAGGAAGGGAGCTGAAGAATTCCGCAATTTTTAATTATATGGATCTGTTGATTAAGGACTCTATAAATTTTCCTGATTGTCCTATAGGGAATCCTTGAACTTCCTTGACCTTTAGTTTTTATAAAGTCCCTCTCATTTAAATACGTGATCATTACACTTAATTTTGATGCTTTCTCTCCAAAATCATCCATCCTGTTCTTTCCTAAGAGAATTTACTGGCGTTTTAATTAGGTTAATGAAGGAAAGGAAGGAAAATCTGTGCAGTCATTCCAAGTTTCCTTGGAATGATTGCTTTGATTCTGAGGTGTGTAATGACATGATTAAGTTCTTTTACTAAACGAAAGTGGGCTTAACTCCTTGTACCTCAAAACTGTTGAAATTTCTGATTTCTTTCCAAAAAATCTTTAATAACTTTAATTCGTTCCTATAAAGGTCTATTTTTAATACTCATGCTAAAATGCTATAGATTTACAGTATGAGTATTAAAGGTAGATCAACAGGAACGAATTAAAATTATTAAAAGATGTTTTTGGAAAGAGACCAGAAATATTTTTATCTGTTCTTCTAACCATATCCATTCCAATGCCAACAACTAAATGCTTTCCATTCTTCTATACTCCTTTCATATCTGCTTTCTCTTTTGAATCTTTAGTTTTATTTATGTTGAAATGGATATGGTTTCTAGGAGAGGTCATCTCAAGATAATTTTAATCCTTTAAAAACTCTAAAATAAATCTTCCTCTTCTCTTTCGACCATTCTAAAATATCACCTGTGGATAATATTAACCTTTCTGATCAAAACGCAAATATTTTGCTTTGGAAACCAAATCACAATCTATGCTAGGTTGACTTCGCAGAATGTGGGAAATTTAACCTGTTTTTTTCTCTTCACAGCTACTCCAGCTAATAAAGATTTCTTCACCCTTATTTAGAATATTATCCCACATTTTTGGAGTTGGTGGCTCCAGTTCCACTAGACGAGTTCAAAGGTAAGGAAATTATAAACTGTTATTTTTAACCTCCTGAAGAGCTCATGAGAAACTCAGAAAAATTTAATTATTTCTTTCACCATACACATAAACCTGCAGGATATCTTCAATATTGAAGAAACAAGTCGGATTCCATTCGACGTTAAGATTAGGACTGGCTACCCACAACATTTGTGTAAAGAAAATGTAAAATGATGAGAATGCTATTTCTTTTTTCAAAAAAACTTTAAAGAGTTGGAATGAACAATTTACGATCAGATAAGGAAGTTGAAGACAGATTTTCACATATGAAAAAAATTGAAAATCAATGACCAATATGATTAAACTTTTTAAATGTAATGAAATAAAACTAACACCACGAAAGTTATTAAATCATTAAATGTCGACGCAAATTCAAACGTTTTTTGTGTTATTATGTGCTACCCAAACAAAAAAGCAGAAAAACTCTAGAAATCCTTTGTTATTGGTGTAGGGGATACTAAGAGCAAATGGAAATAGGGGTTTGCCACATTAAAGGTAACATATGAAACTCAAATAAGGTAATTAAAAATAAAAAAATAAAAAAAACACTCTTCTAATCTTAAATGCATAACTTACCATACTCGAGAAAATAAAGTAAAAAAAAAAAAAATTCACAAGTCGTTTATATTTTCAGAGAGATTCCGTTCCTCTCCATAACTGCATGTCTGACAAATAAATTTTGTCAAGTTTTATCTATTAGTTGATCCTTTACAGCTTATGGAACAGCACAAAATTTAATGGTTTACCAGCCCGCTCTCTAATAAAATACTACAAACCAGTTGTAGCAAAGTGTTAGAAAGAACTGAACTTTTCATTGGAAAGGGGCCATACGTAGTTCTAGTTATGTGACAAATAAGTAAATAAAACGTGTTCGCAGTAATGAGGATCAGGTAAATTTTTTGGGAAGATTCAACCTTTCTATCATTTTAAAATACTTAGCTTCACAATATTAAAACTACGTGGCTCAGGACCCATTAACTGTATTTAAAAAAAATAAAAAAAAATAAAAAAAAAAAATCTGGCTCGGGCTTCACAAGAAAATATTTTTACTCCAACTCCATCCGAAACCTTGCAGGGCTGGATCCTGAGCAGTGGTTAGTGGTTGAAAGATATTTCCCGGCAGATTAAGACTCAGATTCTGAATTCAAGCTCTATCAAGGTTGGCTAATGACACTAATGAAACTAGCAAATACTTATGAAAACGGTTATAATCTATAAACTATCTGTAAATTTTACATCACGGAGGTAAACAGTTACTGGTGACAGAGTTAATTTGCAATATCGATTTGTAACTGGTATGAATCCGCACTGGAAAAAAAAAAGGTAGCAAGTGCTACTCCACTAATTATATTCGATTAATATAACTACTGCACGTTAATAATTAACGGGCAGAAAAGAAAAAAAAATATATCAGACATAAGATGCTTAAAATCTGACAATAATTACAGTTTGAGAATATTTGGCTACTGCAGGACTCAAGAATTGTCAGTGTGAATACTCATAAATGATGGAACGAGAAGGGAAAAAATGTTAATCTGAAAAGTAGTGTATCTAACTTCTACTTACGAGTGGGGGGAAAAAAAGAATTTAACTGATGAAACGAATGACTACTACTAGAACAATAATTTACAAATTTTTCTTAATTTAAAACTGAAAAAAAAACCTCATAAGTTCTCTTTTCCCAAAAGAAAACAAGAAGAAAAAACCAAGATACCTATAATTTACCAGAAGACATCAGAGATAAACTACGTGTTCTTTAAATGTAATTTCGCCAATCACCTGATCGACAATTACCATAAATTAATTTAACTAACAGAAAAAAGGGGGTTTTAAAAAAATTTATCTTTTAACATTTTATAAGAACTAACTTAATAACACAAGTATATGAAAAATAGCTAATACTATCTTAAGAATATTTTTGCCGATTAATTAACGAAGGGTAAATACATTTTGAGACTTAATTCACAATTAAAAAATTTAAATTATCTAAATTAACTTCCTAATCGAAATAATATGAATAATT
The DNA here is from genome assembly GCA_009176605.1 of Armadillidium nasatum. Taxonomy (NCBI): domain Eukaryota; kingdom Metazoa; phylum Arthropoda; class Malacostraca; order Isopoda; family Armadillidiidae; genus Armadillidium; species Armadillidium nasatum. The sequence goes on from SEYY01003418.1 coordinate 53,188, forward strand.
TCCATAAATTATTGATAATATCTCTATTTTAAATTTTAAACACGTAATGATATAATTTTTATCACTATCATCATTATAAGATACGTATATTGTTTTTAAACGAGCATATTAAATACAAAAAAAAAAAAAAATCATCAATATATAAATTATTTTTCAATTATAAAAATTATTATTATTATACAACATACATTATTTTTAAACCTGCATATTAAATACAAATAAATTCTACAATATGAATACATTTTTTCAATTTAAATTCAGAAATTATTTTGACAAAAAAACTCAAAATGTTCAGGAACATATTTCTATTACAAAAAAACACTTTCTTTTATGGTGAATCTGAAATGTCCATATCAACAGGTGTTTCTTCCGCATCTTTTTCTTTATCACTTGTAGAAGTCTTCCTACTTTCAGAATACATTTCATCTTCTTCATCATAGTTACGAATAACCTAAAAACGAGAATATGAAATTAAAAAATTAAGCCCTATTTAAAAAATTAAAAGTAAAATTCCCTTGTTAATGAAAATTTAATTCATTTAAAAAAAATTTAATATTCATCAACGTATATCTTATCGGCATGTGACGTCCGTCATATTTATTTTGTAGTTTCACTCTACACCAAATTTTATTTCAACTATGTTTTATATAAATAACATCATCATCAATGATAAAAAAATTAAACAGTTGTTTTATTGTTAAGTACTCTTTATCGTTTAGTTTACACGAGATGTCTCTTTTCACTTTCCAGTACAGTACCGCAATTCATTATCCTCCACCATTTGATCTATTACTTATCAACCCTTTCCTCCCTTCTTAGTCATAATAAATTTCATGGGGTTGTTTCCTCTCTCTCTCTCTCTCTCTCGTCACTCATTCTTTCCTCGTTTTTAAAAATGATCTCTCCAACAAACTTATCTATCTTCTCAATTTCAACTTTAAAAGTTCTCTTCCCATGAGTTTTGTGACTGGAACGTTTTGTAAACAATATCCTTTTTTTTTATTAAAGTTTATCCTGTTTCCGGCTTCACCTTCTTTCATATTTTCAATAGAATTGTGAATGCTTTAACTGCTACAAAACTATTTTTTACAACTATAATCACATTCCATGTGTGGTATATCTCAGGTTATTTCTAACAATTCACTAATATTTCCATTGCTTCTTTTCATTTCTAAATTGACCTTCTATTCGGTTATAATTCTTCTGCTCTATTCTTGTCTAATTTCTTTTCTGCTTTGATTTCCCTCTAATACTTGTTTGAATCAGCAATGTCTTTCCATCCTATATTTCGTTATTATTTTTACTTCCATAACGAAAAAAACACTGTTGTTTTCTAATTTTCAACTTTACTTACCATGTCAATACTTATTCTAAAATTTTTGTAAGACAAAGAAGTTTCTATGGCACTAAACAACTTTTTTCTTTGAACATCCTTTGCGACATCAATCCAGAGTTTAAAATGTACTTTAGAAACCTTCACCTTAATGGTGGGGATTCCAGTTAACTTCTCACAGTAGATATTTACTAATTTCTTCAACAACCATGTCATTTCATTTCTTTTTAATTTTCCTGAAAAAGCAAATTTTTTTTTTTTCTCATTTTTCTTATATAGTTCTTTTCATTTATGTTCAAGAGACATCCTACCTCAATTAGTTAAATGTTTGTGATACTTTTTACAGCGAAATTCATTTACAAAAAAAAAAAAATAAATAAATAAATAAAATCTATAATTCTCATTTCCGCAACACGCTGGTTAAATAAAAGCCTTATACTTTCCTTTTCACTATTGTTTGTCCATACTTGACCATATACTGAATTTTTTCTCTAGACCTTCTTTACTACCATTGTGTCTAATATTAATCTCTAGACACAAACAATTGTCATACTTTATAGCCGCTTCTTAACATTCACAAAAACTACTAATTATCTTCTACATTACAATAATTTTCTATGACCACTCTTTTTTTTTACTTTCGCCTTCCTACACTTGCATTAGATTAGGAATAAAGCTGAATCATCTCAAAATATTTTTTTACCACCATGATAAATTGCATTTCACTGCATGCTCCCCAAGAGACCTTTTTAAAATTTAACATACCTAATTTTTATCATGTCTTTTATTAATCATATAACATACTAAGGGGCTGTCAATTCTTCCCAAGTTAAATTTTCCATCAAAAAACAATTACAAAACTATATATATATATATATATATATATATATATATATATATATATATATATATATATATATATATATATATATATATATATATATATATATATATATATATATATATATATATATATATATTACCAATGCAAATAAATTATTTTAATACATTGGCTAGCTTTTCTGTTATTTCTAGAGCTTTCATGGAAGTCAAATAATAGCAATAATAGTAGTGGAAGAAGCAGCATCAGCAGCTGTGGCATCAATAATAGTAATTAGTGATGGAACGATAAATCTGAATCGGCTTTGAGAATCAAAAAAATTAGAATCGGAAACAATCATGATTTCCCCATGATTTTTTTTTCCAATGCCTAAATTAAGCTTTTAAAACATGCGTTTTTTTTTTTTTTTTTTAAATAAAAAAGTTCACATCTCACGGGCATTGCCCTATTCGAGGAGAGGAACTTTTCTAGGTAGTAGATACCTAGAATCCCAAGTGGGATCGAACCGGAGCCCTCAAGCACGAGGGTCAATCAACTCTACCGCTAAAATTAAAGTTATTCTTTTAAAAGAGATAGAATTTCTGGTGAAATTAGAGAACCACATGTTCTACATTCTGAGACTACAAAGAGATTGAATTAACTACTGAAACAGTAGAACTATTTGTTTTTCAAGAATAAAATATACAACTCCTTTTGTAATTACTTGTATCATAATTATTCGTTCATTATTTCATTCTGGTTCCAATGCTTTTTAAAGAAAAAGATACCGTAATTTCACTTCCGTTTAATCATCTTTAATGATATATTTTTTTCTCCTTTTCAATTATATAATTTTTTGCAACATTACTTATTCAATTTCAGAACACACCATACTAATTTATATACTTATATTTAAATAAGAAACATTGAACTAAAGTCAAACTGTTAACAAAATTTATAACATATTATATATTTTCTGATATAAAAACTAAAATTAAATTAATTATACTTAAGAATTATCTTTGATTACCAATAATATATCATAAAAAAAAAAAATCAGATGCTTTTTAAGCAATTGCTAATCAAATTATCACAATAGGAACTTAAAAATTATTTTCAAATCATTCCATCACTAGGTAATAATAATAATAATAATAATAATAATAATAATAATAATAATAATAATAATAATAATACAAACCGCAGCATCCTTTCGTTTTTCTTCTTTCCTTTCTTTCTTCTCTTTCTTCCTCTCCTTTTCCCTTTCTCTATCCTTGTCTCTGTCTTTTCTCTCTTTTCTGTCTCGGCTTCTACTTCTGTCACGGTGTGAGCTCTTCCTGCTGTTAATTATATATATATATATATATATATATATATATATATATATATATATATATATATATATATATATATATATATATATATATATATATATATATATATATATATATATATATATATATAATATATAATAATAATAATAATAATAATAATAACTGCTATCACCGCATTTAATAATATACTTAAAAATTCCCAGTTAAAAAAATTGAAAAGTTAAAACATTAAAAGGCTATATACAAAGTTCAAATGCTAAAAAACCAAAAAAGTTAAAAGTCGCTAGCTTAGCTTCGTGGCTACAAACGAACCACCTTTTTTCAAGTTGCTAAAATAAAAATGAATAAGAAGGCCAGTAACTCTCCAATTATTTTTCCGTTGACACCGAAGCACCCACCCTCCCCTCTTTCATCTATGTTAAAAACAATGTTTTGTGTGGTTTTTAATTTTGAGGTAATAATTTTGTAACTTACTATTCTTTATATAATTGTTTGTAATTATATCCAATGGGAGTGTATTATTATTGATGTTATGATTATCTTAAAAAATATTCGTGATTAATGTGGATTCATATATTTTTCTAATAAAAGGATTAGATATGTTAGAAATCAAACTTAGCCCTGAACACATCATAATTCATCTGTTTCATCTATATAAAATGCTTCACATCCATTACACTTGACACTATATAGACCTTTTCATTCAACTTTTTTACTTAATTTTTAAATTACATAACTTTTTTTTAAAAGTGCTCAGAACTGATCAATAATCCTGACGGGATCTATAAGTTTTTGTTTCTTCAAAGATGATTGCGTGCCTGGGTAAACTTATCACATTCTTGTTAGAAAATTAAATAAAATAACATTTGTAGATTGTAAAAATGTTTTTTAGCTTTTGCAAAGGCAGAATTAATAATTGAATCTGGAAATGAAGTTTTAAAAAAATCTTTAACATGAACAAACTGACCCTGCAAAAATTGTGGGCAGCATATTTTTAGAGCCAGCGATAAGTTGAATCGCTAACATATCCCAATCCTTTTATTAGAATAAATATATGAATCCACGTTAATCCCGAATACTATTGAAGATAATCTTATTAATAAAAATAAACTCCCATTAGATATAATTAAAAACAATTATATAAAGAATAGTAAGTTACAAAATTATTGCCTCAAAATTAAAAACAAACAAAAAACAATGTTTTCAACATAGATGAAAGGGAAGGAAGGAGAGGTGAAATGTGAAATGACCATATGATTGTAGTTTTAATTTTCATTTAACAAACCAATTAATTAGTGTTTAATTTAGAATGCCCTGGAAATGATCTCTCATATGTAATTTTCCACAGGAAGGGATTTAAATGCACGTTCAAAAGTAATTCTTCTATTACATATTGACCATTAGTTAACTTGAAATGTGAATGTTAAATTCATTAATGGTAATCCAGGAAATATAATTGTTAAAATATTTGGGGGAAAAAGTGGGCATCAGATAGATGAATTCTATTTCAACTACGCTAAACTATTGCGTGGTCAAGTATTAATTTATTTTTGAATTCCCTTTAATGATTAGTGTACAATCATTGATAGTTATCAAAACCAGAGAATTAGAATGTAGAAAAGGGGGACTTCTTAAAAGCTATAGCAATATTATGTTACAAACAATAAAAGAAAACGCATGGGTCCTATATATAGGTCTACACTGGTAAATGCAAGATATATAATATGAAAATGTATGGGTCCTATGTATAGGCCTACATTGGTAAATGAAAGATATATAATATGAAAATGTATGGGTCCTATATATTGGTCTCCATTGGTAAATGCAAGATATATAATATGAAAATGTATGGGTCCTATATATAGGCCTACATTGGTAAATGAAAGATATATAATATGAAAATGTATGGGTCCTATATATAGGCCTACATTGGTAAATGAAAGATATATAATATGAAAATGTATGGGTCCTATGTATAGGCCTACATTGGTAAATGAAAGATGTATAATATGAAAATGTATGGGTCCTATGTATTGGTAAATGGATATATAATCCTACACATTGGTAAATGCAAGATATATAATATGAAAATGTATGGGTCCTATATATAGGCCTACATTGGTAAATGAAAGATATATAATATGAAAATGTATGGGTCTTATATATTGGTCTACATTGGTAAATGCAAGATATATAATATGAAAAAGATATATAACTGATCTAACAAGATTTTTCTTTTTTCCAATGACTTTAATGGGTAGATTGAAAAAAATATATTGCCAACTTTATCTCAAATAACTGCTATTACATCATAAAGTATAATTATAAGTAAAGTAATGTTTCCTTTGATTTCAATTTAAAATGCACGCCCATAAATGCAAAAATAGTTAAGATTTTAGAGAAAATTACAGTAGTAATAATAATTACAACCTGAATGTTTACTTTGACTTCTGTAAAATTGCACATTCAAAAAAAGTATTACAGCACCTATAAAACTTCAACAGAAGTTTTTAGAAAAAAATTCATCTTTTTAAAATTCTTAACTGTACTAAATATATTACAGTTAAGAATTTGGATGCTACTCAAAATAATGGATTCACGGGTTGTGCTTTAAAATATAATGAATTTCAACTCATTCTATAGTACTGTATTTTTACAGCATAACTGTAAGTAATATATAGTTCCTTAACAAAATCAGAGAGAGACAAGCTCACACTTAAACTTGTTATTTTTACGATTTCTCTTATTCTTACATTTTTTTTTCTTTCTTTACCAATGAAAACAGATCAAGATTTATTATTTGACTCCTGAAATTTTTGCATGAATTATCGAATTGAGTGTCAAATAAAAATATTTAATTTAGATTCCAGGACATGGGGAAATAACAATGCATGATGAAAAAGAGGCTGCAAAAAAAAAATTCTTCTATCATGTGTCCCCCTAATTCTAAAGTATTCAAACAGGTAAATTTAATATATTAATGAGGAATACAAACTTATGGCAAGACAACCAGAATCAACGTACACGTCTTGCGTCCGTCATAGAAGCCTCAGTCTCTAATTCAAGACTGGTTTAGTATACATGATTTCATGGAAAATGACAAAACAAATTTAATTGCCTAGACATTCATTTTCCTTTATTTGCCGTGTATCACCGTTACGACGAATTTCCAATCAGTTCTTTTAATTGTTCAACACAATTAACTCTGTAATTTTATTTTCATCAACTGCCCAATTTCTGAATATCGGAGAATCATAACAGCATACTTGGTTTGTTAATTCTTTGACTTTAATTTATAAAATATACTTGTTTAAACCTTTTCAGAATCTTTTACATTTTGATTTTATAAAAAAATTAAAATTTATTTGATGCCCTTTCATAACTTACATCCGATGTTAACATTTCAGTTGCATATGCCATTGTCCTCATCAGTTCTGTGCAAGTTAAATTTATACAAGTATGCAAGAATTTATTTCCACGATAAAGCTGAAATTGAGAAAAAAAAAATTTTTTTTACCTGATTTTCACTGGTGTTAAAGATCTTCTCCTCCTCTCTGGAGTACGACTTCGACGACGCTCTCTGGATCGATCTCGCCTTGGGCGTGAAGGACTTCTACTGCGTCTTGATGATCTAAATAATGATGATGATTATAATAAATAAATGAGAATAATAATAATAATAATAATAATAATAATAATAATAATAATAATAATAATAATAATAATTATCTAAGAAATATACACATTATAAAGTTTCAACTTAAAATAATAATAATAAAGTAGTCATCTGATCTTAGAGAGTTTGATTTCAGATTTATTCAAATATTCCAGTCTTAAAATAAAAATAAATATAAAAGAAATAATAAAAAGTAATAATAATAATTAATAATAATATACAAAGTTCCATAATCTTACAAACACACTGATCTGAAAATATTCACAATTTCCAGTCTTAAAACTAATAATAATAATAATAAAAAGGATAATAATAATAATATAATAATAATAATAATATAATAATAATAATAATAATAATAATAATAATAATCGTCACTGGTTCAAAGACACTTTTATTTCTGAAATATTCACATTTTCCTGTCTTAAAATAAAAAAAATAGTAACAGTAGTAATACCAATAATAATGAATAATAATAATAATAATAATAATAATAATAATAATAATAATAATAATAATAATAAAAGTCACCTAATCTTGAAGACTTAGATTTGGGAATATTCAAATTTTACAGTCAACAGTCAGGTGTCAAAATAATAATAATAATAGTTTTAATTCAATTAAGTCACCTGATTGTAGAGACTTTTTTTTCAGAAATATTCGCATTTTCCAGTCTTAAAATAAAAATAAATATTATAGTAGTAGTAGTAGTAGTAGTAATAATAATAATAACAAAAATAATAATAATAATAATAATAAATAATAATAATAATAATTAATTTTAATTAAGTTTTAAGTCACCTGATTGTAGAGTCTTTGATTTCAGAAATATTCACAATTTCCAGGCTTAAAATAAAAAATAAACAAAGTAATAATAATAATAATAATAATAATAATAATAATAATAATAATAATAATAATAATTAATAATAATATAAATTTTTATAAATTTTAATTAAGTCACCTAATAGTAGAGACTTTGTTTTTGGAAATATTCACATTTTCCAGCCAACAGCATTTAATACTAATGATGATGATGATAATAATAATAATAATAATAATAATAATAATAATAATAATAATAATAATAATAATTTGATAACTTACCTAGATCGTGACCTATGACTACGCCTCGACGACCTTCGATCTCTAGACCTTGAGCGACGACGGGATATTGAACGGGATCTTGATTTCTTGATCTTTCTTTCCCTTGATCTGCTTCTTGAGCGAGATTTGGATCTCTTTGATCGAGATGAAGACTGAAAGATAAATAATAATAATAATAATAATAATAATAATAATAATAATAATAATAATAATAATGTGTAATATTTATTTATTTTTTGTAGTATCAAGATCAGAAAAATACTTAGTCATAAAGGTTCAAGTAAAAGAACACTTCTTGAAGATAAAAATTATTTTATATGTAATGTCAAATATCTGATATAGATAAGGCAAATAATAAATTAGACATTATAAAATGTTGAAAATGATAACAACATAAACAGGTAAATGTTTATATATCTTTAAAATATTATATTCCACAATCAAAAGTAAGATTTAACTTAGTTACTAACGTGACACCCTTAAGGATTGAATGTGCTTGTGAAATATAAATTCTACATGAGTTTATTGATGGCATTAATTTGGCTGAATCAATCCAAAATTCATAGTATTAATTCGTATTTGAAAGAAATTTCTGAAGATGAATTGATATGTTTAGAAAATGTAACTTCAGTTGAGTTGTCCTGTTGAATGTAATAATAACCTGTCTTTGTCTTAACTTGATAAAATAGTGTCTTTTCAGCTGATGAATTAGCCAAAAAAACTAAATTAATTCAAGCCATTCAAAAAGTTCCCTTTCACATGCAACAACTTGGAATGGTGGAAGAAATTACGAATCGTTCACTACTATATAACAGCACAGCAAGAGTAGACATCTGCACATCTCTGTACTCCAGTGATTGCATTTTGTCCTTTATTTTTAGTTAAGTAAGCAGATATGAAAAATTACAAAAATGCGTAAAGTAGACTGAAGATAACGGCTTACTGTTTGTGAACAGACTAAATTACAATCCAATATGAACTTCCAATCGAGGAAAATTTATTTATTAAATGTTTAGTAGAAATTTTTGAATCTGACGCACTTG
>SEYY01003418.1:67500-70000 GCA_009176605.1 Armadillidium nasatum
GGTAATAAGGAATAATGGAATTTATTTCTGTTCTCAAATATAGTTTAACAATGACAAAACAAGTACATCATATATCCCACTTTTTTTCAATATCATCTATCCTTGGTAAGACATTAAACTTTAGAATTCAAATAAAGATAGCAAAATTATATTCGTAAGCCTTCTCCCAAAAAATTATATAAATTCCAAGTGAAAAATGTTTTCAATGCATATTTTACCAGTTCAATAACTAAATTATATCATCAACATAAGATCATTAAAAAAAACCCTCTCTCTCTTTAAAATTGTATAACTAAATTAATTCATTATCACATTAGTGCTCATATGCTGATCTATAAACTGTTAAACAAATACCTACAAAAATTAAGCATTTATGAGTATGTAATCAAATAAGAAACAAAAATAAACTTGAGAAATAAAAAGGTTTTGCAAGTATCTAAATTCGAAGCGCTTTAACTCTACTCTCTGCCCAATTAAATGTAAATGAAATGAAGATCAATACTGCATATTTAACTATTCAACAAGTTTCATGTTCATAGTAACTAAATCCAATTATTCAACTACATATCATTTAATGATCATGTTAAGAACACAGATTGAAAGGGCGCACACTAATTAAATACTCTATCTTTAAATCTTATAAAACAATTTATACCAGCAATAAAAAATCTTAAATTTGAATAACTCAAAAGACTTTACTTCAAAACTTTCAAACCCAACTTCAAGATAATAATCAAACAATTACAAAATACGAGCTTCTTTAAAGCCATTATTTTATCATAAACTTCAAATCACATAGATTCAAGGGTCAAAAACTTTACAAGTACCGTAAATGAGGTACGACATTTAAACTATATAAAGCTTTTCCTTAGTAAAAGACTACAAATCAATTACATTTTTAATAAAATACTATTGACTTACTTTATGGTAGATCCCATGAATTCAGTGTTCCGTAATTTTAAAGCTCCAATAATATAACTCTGCTCAGTATATTCAACTAAGCAGTTTTTAGTACCATTAAGTTCTGTGCCTACACGAAGGTATTTCACTTGTCCTGCCTGTTCAGCAAAGGCTAAAATTTCTTCTGTTGTAGCCTAAAAAGTAAATTAATAATACGAAAATAATAATAATAATAATAATAATAATAATAATAATAATAATAACAATCATATTATAGAGCTGATAAATTAAAGTATTTAAAGGAAAAAATGTTCAGATTTGCATATTTTTAAAGCAAGATCATGTGGAATATGAAATTTTATTTAATATATATATATATATATATTATATATATTATATATATATATATATATATATATATATATATATATATATATATATATATATATATATATATATATATATATATATATTATATATATATATATATATATATATAGAACTTGAGTTCCCACCTAAGACTCCAGAGAACATCTGAGTTCCAATTTTTTTTTTTAATTCTCTCTGACCTTCAACATAATGCCCCCCTCTAAGTGCAAATTGATTCTACCTTTGAAATATAGCTTTAGTAACTAATACAAACAGATGGGTACTAATTTTAGTAATATTCAGACATACTGTAACAAAAACATTGACTTCAATACTGCATAAATGATAAATATTACAAGGTTAATTTAAGATTCTAACATTTATAACACCCCAAAAAAATGGTTCAAACAAAAAATTATTCTCTAGACAATTTCAATTCTGTGGTGTTATCAATTAGCATAATAAAATGAAATGGTTATGTCTAACAAATGACAAAGTAGTGGGTAATAATAGATACTCCATACATAAATTTTCGAAATTCCAAGAAAAAAACAGCTGAACAATAAAAGTACTGGGAAAATATTTAAAAATAGTAGAAAAACGCTAAAAATTTAAAATTAAGAATCCAAATAAAACAAAAACAAGTAAATCTGAAATAAAAGTTATAAAATTTAAACATACAGGTAGATTAAAATTAGACTTACAATGGCAGGTATATTGTCAAAAATAACAGTTCTTCGAATTTCATTCACTTTGTAAGACTCCGTAGTAGCAGGCAAATTTGGGTAATCAGGCAAACCATTTTCTGTTAAATAAGGATCAATAGTTCGCAAAATAATTCCATCAATCTAGAAATAGAAAAATTTTTATAGCATGTGTCTAAAAATCGCGAATTTTCCATCAGAGAGTGAAGCACTTATTTAAAAATGCTGTTATTGATATTTCATGCAACTGATAAGTAATAAGCCAATTTAAAATCTGGTAATATTAACAATATAATCCAAAATGATAAAACGTAATTATTATTAATAATGTACACATCTATATTCTAAATAGTGCTCATCAAACTACAAATTCCTTAAAGTATAAAACTAAATACAATGGGGGGAAATGCAGAAAACTTGCCTGATTTGTTACATGTGGTGGCCATTTGGCGTCAGTTGCAAGCCCTGGAACTAATCCATTCATATTTAGAATATCCATTGCCATCTTCTCATCAGGCATCTCCCCA
>SEYY01003418.1:75000-80000 GCA_009176605.1 Armadillidium nasatum
CACACCACAAATGTTCTATTAGTTACGTGTTTTCCCCAGTGTCTGGATCGACAAAATTAATTGAGTGATTAGCAGTTATGTATTGAAAACCTACATAAGCTTAAGCAATCATAAGCCTTCCAACAATCACAAATAATAGTACCCGGCAGAATATATATATATATATATATATATATATATATATATATATATATATATATATATATATATATATTATATATATTATATATATATATATATATGAAAGTAGTCTTAGTGGAGAGCAAGAGAGAGAAGCATTACGTAAAATATTATATGCAAAACTTAAAAAGCAGTGATTAGGTCCATTTGCTGGCTGTTAAGTGTAGTTTTACCCTTTACAGTGAAGGCTAAGTCAAACTAGTTTGTTAGATTAACAAAACTAGTTCGACAACCTAACCTTAACCTTTTTTATAAATTATCGAATTTTATTTCCCACTCCATTTAAAGTTTTTCTTCAATATACATTACATTTCCAGTTTATATTTTGAACAAATACTGGGTTAAGATACGAACACTGCATATTTACCAAAATCGATTAACAGGCCACTCTGACAAAGAATAACCATATGGTAATCTTCCTATTCTCATTTTCTAACAGTTTAGTTCAATTTACCATAGTAATACTTGCAAACCAAAATATTGAATAACATTTTAGACTAGGCTATGTCTGCATCACACCGGTACTAGGGCCAGCCAACTCAATTAGGCAAGTTAGGATCATGAACTTTAATTTGAGGAAACGCTTGTCACTATTAATTTTATACTTTAAAATTCTGAATCATATTCTTATTCATTAAAGAACTTTATTATGAATTCTCAATTACGAACTCAAATGAATAATTAATATTTATACTTCCCTTACCAAGCGTTTTATTTTCACCACACTGAGCAAGCACAGCACAGCACAGCACAGCCTAAGCTCACAAGAAATAACAAGAATGATATTATTCAAAGCTTGAGTTACCAAATGAAGAAATCAAATGCAACCCTTAAAACTTTTTTTGATTTTAATTCAAGTTTTCATCAGTGATGAAATCTGAAACAAATTAAAATATCACAATCCTACATATTTTAAATATGTCGTTTATGTTTCGTTATATTCTATAGTTAAAAGTAACCTTTAAAATTATAAATATTTATTAGCATTATTTTTTCTAATCTTCATGAAATTTTTCGATTGCTACTAATACGTTTTAAAATTGGTAAACGTTTGAAAATAATTGTAAAAAAAACTGCACCTCCACTTATTTTGCATATTTTTTCAAACAATCATCTGATTATTCGTTATTAATTTTGTATTTCTTAGTTTAATATTAAAGTCGTCACTGGTGTCTTGCCATTTTGTATAAAAATTATAAACCTTCACTTTTTTTTTCATTAGTCTGTTGCATTTACTCTTGATATATTTTTATCTATATTTAAGTTTTCCTTCATATGGAGAAATTCTATTAAATTCATGATAGGTTTGTTTCACACCAAAATTGTTTCAGTATATTTTTACTGTGGCATTACTAGAACATTAACTTCAAGAAAGCAGCGTTGTTTTTAACGGATTTAAAGATGTAATACTTAAAATTTAATTGTTAGACAAAGAATTCAAGTCAATTTCGTGCGTGAGTTTCTGTATTTTTTTAAACTGTCTCTCTAAAATCTTTCAAATAAATTTCCTACTTTATCTCTTCCGTTCTTTAATATATAACTGAATATTAAGAAACTTCAAAAAACAACACGAGACCAATCATTGCTAATCACAGTATATATCCTAGATTATATAATTGTATCATATATCGTGATTGTATCTCTAATTTCAACTCTTACTTTCAGGTCAGAGCAGAAACTCAAAGCTTTTAAGTTTTTATATCTGTTGTTTTGAGGACTTGGTCATTCCTCTTAGTGCAAATAAATATTGGATGTTCTCATTTATTCATTTATTTATTTTATTTATTTATTTATTTATTTATTTATTATTTTGATAGAAGACACATTGAACTTTGACTTTCAACATTTACAACGGATTTGCAAATTCTTACATAATGCGGTTAGTGCAAATAAATATTGGATATTCTCATTTATTTACTTTTTACTTATTTATTTATTTTGATAGAAGACATATTGAACTTTAACTTTCAATATTTACAACGAATTTGCAAATAACTTTACTTATCAACGTACTTACATGATGCGGTTAGTGCTCATCTTGTAAGTAAATTTGGCTGTGCTTTATAAAAACAGATTTAAATTAATTGCAATATGGGAATATTATTTAGAGTGTAGGTATTTATGTTAAATTTAAAGAGAAAAGAGAATTTTATCGTTAATAATCTAAAAAATATATATATATATATATATATATATATATTATATATATATATATATATATATATATATATATATATATATATATATATATATATATATATATATATATATATATATATATATATATATATATATATATATAATATTTGGAAAGAATTTGTTTGCAAAGAGTGATGACAAATAAAAATGTCAGAGTCAAACAGAAAACATAAATGGACAAGTCATGTAGATAGATATAAGGTACCACGATAAATGAATATGGGGGATATTAAATATTAAAGATATTCAATTGTAGAATTTCATCAGGATTCACTTTCTCACCTTGATTTCTTTCCAATAATCTTGGAAATGTAAGCCAAAGGCATGGTTAGAGTTTTATGCTATGGGGTAAAGCTTTCAAGGGAACTTAATATGATAAAGGATTAAAGGATTATTGTTTGCCTCTTCAGAAGGAGAGTCCTTCATTCCACAAGCATTAAAGCTTGGCTTCACGAAAGATATTTGCCATTCGAAAGTAACAACTTATTTTCTACTTTGTTTGAAAAGGCTACCCTTTTTATATTTAAGTATGATTCATAAAAAAAAAAAAAAAAGAAAAACAAGAATGGTAACAGACTACTAACTAAAAAATAGAAACTGGAGTAAAAGTGGAAAATCGGGGAGTGGGAACCTGGACTACCATATATATATATATATATATATATATATATATATATATATATATATATATATATATATATATATATATATATATATATATATATATATATATATATATATATATCAAATCAAAATCCTCCCCAGGAAGTTATATTCAGTAGGTTCATTCGAGGATGAACCAAGGGCTTCACTGGCCTACAGCAAACATCCTTTGGCTGTCCAGGCCTATAACAGATGCCGGTTTTGATTCCACTTGCAGCAAGCGTTTCGCTGGTGTACTTATTACTCATTATGGGTAGGGCTAAACGCAAGAGAGAATTGCCCAAATTTCTCTACTCCAACCAGGTCTCGAACCCTGAACCTATCACTTCATATATATATATATATATATATATATATATATATATATATATATATATATATATATATATATATATATATATATATATATATATATATATATATATATATATATATATATATATATATATATATATAGTTTTCTCCTGTCTGTACACCAAGAAGTTGAGATTTGCTGTGAAATGATAATTTATTTTAAGATTATCTAATATTGTAATAAATTATTCATTTGATTTAATTGTGCAGTACTAAAATTTAATTTCAAATTTTCGAATATTCTTGCAAACTCTTAATAAAATAAGCTTAGCTTAATTAACAATTAAAATGGTTCTTTCATCATGCAAAATATTTGATTACGCACTACCAGAATTTTTTTTTTAATTTTATTTATTTATTTATTTTTTGTGGTTCAAATACTTTGTTCATTAATAAAATTGGCATACTAGTTGAAACAGCTTGACCACCCACGATCTAGGAAACAATTTCTCATTTATGAACATTACCATAATATTCTCTAAAATGTGTTCACAATTTAAAGAAAGTTTTCTCTAAGTTCCCGAAGCTATTTGTCAATGCTCTTGGAGCAATTCCGTGGCTCAGACGTAGAGTGATTGACTAACGTGCTTGAGGGCACCGGTTCTATTCAACTTGGGGATCCAAGGTATATACTACCTAGAAAAGTTCATCTTTTCGAATAGGGTAACGCTCGTAAGATGTGAATGCTTTTTTAAAAAAAAGGAAAAACTTTATTTGACTAAAACTTGTGCTCTAAAGTTATCATCTGTCTTTCATTTGTAAATAACCAGTTAATTCTTAGTTTCAATTAGTTACTTTTTTAATTTAGGTTGTTTAACTGTTTCCCAAGTTGTTTATTATTACAAACAGTTCTACTGTAGTTTAATTATCACATTTATCTAATAATTTCTTTCCAAGCTTGGAATTTTTGAAAGATTTTATAAAATATTATTAATCATTCACATAATTTTTAATTAAAACACATAAATATCTGCAAAAAGAACTCTTACATCAAAAGAAGCAATATATACTGCAAAATATACATTACACTGAAATACTCTGCAAAAATTGTCCTAACGAATCGTTGGGACAAAAAAATATCACAGTAAAATTTTCAATAGAGAAAAGACATGTTAAGCATAAGAAAGTCGCTTCACTGATTTATTTTTTAATAAGAAAATAAGTGAAAAAAGTTGTGATATTTTTGCCACTTGTCACAACGATTTGTTGGGACAATTTTTGCATTGTATAGAATGACTTAAGAACTTTAAACCAAAGATTAGTATTTATAATGTAAACATATAAGCTGTACTTACTGGAGACATTAAAGATTAATCACATTATTTCGACTAAAACTAAAAAATAATATAAATATATGATAAAAATTAAAAATCTATTGCTCATTTATAAGAACTATAAGATTTGAATACTTAAATATATGATAAAAATTAAAAAATAATTTTTCTATTAAAAAAAAAAAAAAAAACCTTGTTATGTAATTATGAATTTATTTCAAAAGGATTACTGTAAGAAGATCAAAACAAGGTTCGTTTCACAGTAGCGTTAAAAAGAGAAAAAAAATTTCCTTCAAATTGAGATGCTGTTGAATCTTTACACTATGTATG
>SEYY01003419.1:10000-12500 GCA_009176605.1 Armadillidium nasatum
ATCGAAACAGTATTCGGAATTGGAATCCGTTTTGAAAGTTCCATGATTCTTAAATAATTGTCAATGGAACTAGAAGTTAGGATATCCGAAATGCAAAATAATATAAATCAATTCCAGAACTAATTTCGATCTCATAGTCTTAATTATATAGATGCGTATCTGATTTGAAATTACGAGAATAAAAATAAGTTGACACAAGTTAGGTTGAAGTTGGGCAAGATGAACATTTCGAACCATCAAATTTTTTTTTTTGTTTTGTTTCTGAGAGTGGACTTCAGCTACGAGGGCATATGACGTCCCTCCAGGCAGACAAAATACTGCCCTTCAGGCCACCACCAGTTCAGAGCGAGTGAACCACACGCTCCGAGAGCTGGTGATGCTCTCCGAACCATCAATTATCAAATATAATATAAAACTTTGATGAGTTCTCCTTAAGTTTAATTGAGAGAGAAAAGTTGGTTCCTTCCATTTTGATTTTCACGAAAATATCATCAGCACTTAGGGGGTCGGGGTACAGGGGGGGGTAGCCTGCATAAAGGAATGTTCTTCTGCCATACAAGTACTCTAGCATAAATAATATTTTTCAATATTATATATATATATATATATATATATATATATATATATATATATATATATATATATATATATATATATATATATATATATATATATATATATATATATATATATATATATATATATATATATATATATATTATTTCCTTAAATTACAAAATTCAAACGGTATGCTATAATTAAATAATATCAAAAGTTATAGGAGGTAAGCCATGTTTTCAAGTCCTATTCTTATTATAACAAATTTTTTTTAATTACATACATACACGTATGTGAAAAATCAAATGTTTTTTTTTATATGTATGTATATACATATATAATATACCTATGTTTATATTATTATGTATGAATGAATGTAAAATTCTCTAACTTTTCTCAACAAAACCTGATAAAGCAACGGCCATGGCGGCCTTTATTTCAATAAACAAAAAAACATAACAACAACAGAAACAGCAAACTGATGATAACAGAATAGGTACTAAAACTATCAAAAAACAACAACAAAAAAAACAACAATAAACACACGCACATATATATATATATATATATATATATATATATATATATATATATATATATATATATATATATATATATATATATATATATATATATATATATATATATATATATATATATATATATATATATATATATATATACTGTATATATAACAGTTGACTATGAGTTTACATTAATTCCATATAAGCAAAATTAAATACAATAAATGAAAGTACTTGGGAACAATATTTATACTTTATGCTTAATTGAACACTATTACCAAGAGGAATATACACAAACAGACAGACAAGATAAACAAATAAGACAGATAGACTATCAGTGTAAAAGACATTTAAAACTGATTATATATATATATATATATATATATATATATATATATATATATATATATATATATATATATATATATATATATATATATATATATATATATATATATATATATATATATATGGCCTAAGATTTTGAGGGACTGGGACTTAAAATTTTAACCTAAATTGAATGGTATCTTCAGAATTCAGATTTACTCCTAAATACAAAAATTTTAATAAGAAAAACAAACAAACAAAATCACCATATAAATGTAGAACAGGTTAGGTCCGCTTAACAATATTATTTTTATTATTATTATTATTATCATTATTATTATTATTATTATTATTCTTATTATTATTACTCCATAATTTATATCCTATAATAAGTTTAAGTTCAATCAATAGGTTTTAAAATTGAAGAGTTAGGCACTCAAGACATATAAATATACGTAACACACGCATATATATATATTATATATATTATATATATATATATATATATATATATATATATATATATATATATATATATATATATATATATATATATATATATATATATATATATATATTTAGCGCCCTACTTCAAACTGTAATAAAAATCGTTGCTCTTAGAACGTATAATGGCGATTACTTGTCAATATGACGCGGATGCCTATTGAACACTTTATATCAATGAACTAAATGAACTAAATTGTTATTTATGAACTTACGATGAGTACGATTGTGTACATCTGTTTAACGCGTGGGTGTATCTTGTATAAATATGTGTGTATGTGTGTGTATATTTTGGAGAGCTGAAAATATTTAAATCGATGTTCATACCTACAAACCAGCGACGTCGATAAGCATTTTATTGTAATAGAAAAAATATATATATATATTCAGTGTCATTGATATCAAAAGCTTTGAGGTTACCAATAAGAATTTTTAGAGTTGCCAGAAATTGACAGGTTGCTAAATTTGGGTTCAATTCCTGCATGTTTTTTAAAACTTTGTGCGTTTATTATGTATGTTCGAGAGAAAGCGATAATTTTAGAATGATTTTTCTTTTCTTATTGAGGTGTGTATGTGTGTGTGTGTGT
>SEYY01003419.1:17500-20000 GCA_009176605.1 Armadillidium nasatum
ACTCTCTGGTATTATTAGAGGGACAGGGGGTTGGGGGGGGAGGAAGATATATAGTCTTCATATATGTGGAAAGATGTGCTAATATCTTGGCTGAATTATTAAGATGGGAGGTAGCCCTGTTTTAGGAAAGAAGAGGTAGGAAGTTCCCTGGGATCTGAGTAAATATAGAAGTGTGACTTGATCTTTGTATATAGAGATAGGAAAGATCACAAATAAAGTATTTTACAAGACCTTCGTATTAAACTTTTTAGAGTGAGAGAGAAATATATATATACAATTTTCTATTTTTAAGACGGACATTTTTTACCTCTCAGTAGAAAAAAATAAATAAATAAATAAATAAATAAATAAAAAATTTAAAAAAAATAAAATTATTTTCCTAAAATCGGGAATTTCCTTTTTATTCCTTTAAAAATCATTATTCATCAATTAAAATATGCTTCTTAAATAGAATTTTTATTATTTTTCTCTCTTAAAAGAAATGACATTGTAAGTCAGATGTATTTTTTCCTTTTCTCATTTTTTCTTCTTCCATTTTCTCTCTTTTCTTCTTTTCATTAATTTTCCTTTTTATTCTTTTTCCTTCGCATGTAACACTTTTCCTAATTAGTTGCGGTCAAAGGAACTTTAACTCCCAATAATCTTATAACTATTATAATCTTTCTTATGGGTTATAAGAGTTTTATATTTTACACTCTCAATTGCCTTCGTTTATTCTTTATTTTTGTTTTTTTCTCTTCTTTCTTTTGTCTATCCTTTAATGTTTTAACTTCTTTGAGGTTTTTGTTTCAATAATTTTCAATATCTTTTTTTTTCCTTTACATTTTTTTTTTATTCTTGGTGTAAAAATTATTTAAAGAATCCATCTCAGCTTCGATTATAAGATTAAAAATGACAAACGAAAATTGCAAGAAATTGTCCCAACGAATCGTTGAGACAAGTGGCAAAAGTGTAGTGTACTGTAGCGCAAGTTTCTTTCACTCTTTTTTTGTGCATATTTTACCTTTTTGAAATAAATTCTAACTTAAAAAAGTCCTTATTTAGACATAAAAGATGGTTTCATTTATACACTAACATTTCAAGAGCAAAATCCTATCTCTTAACCCAACCCTTAATGAGTAAGCAGTGGAAGATTGATATAAATAATTATCAGCCTTGTTGTCATGCTCTTGAAAAGGGGTGTTTCCCTTTCGGATATATTAAGTGAAGAATCACTCAGATCCCATCTTCATCTACAGTTTGCGCATTGCAACAAAGGTTATCCATTAATTGATTTCATTTTCACAAAGTAACTCTAAAAGACTTCTGATTCTCACGCTTACTCTAAAATAAAAGAGGATCTTCTAAGTAAATTTCCAAATATTATCAGCACAAGAATTCAAATCATAAAATTAAACAATTAATTTTTGCTTTAAAATGAAAAGCAAACTTTATCTATTCCCTTTCTCAATCAAAACAACATAGAAAATTTTTCCTTGAACATTAATATGAGATATCTGGAGTACACACAAGGCTTTAAGGAAGTTTTTGTTTTCACAAAATGGTAAAAATTATAAACACTCAGTTTTAAATTACTGCTTCACAATAAAGACTATAACTATTATAATTATAACTTTAGTAAATAAAATTAACCAAGATCGGTGGGTAGATCTTTATTTTTAAAAATATAGTATTTTTCTCTATTATTTTTACAAATCTTGCATTATTTTCCAATTATTTTTAAAGATTTAGAATTTCTTCACAATCATTTTTAATTTAATATTTTTCTTACTTCAAAATCTTATATTTTTCCTAATTATCTATAAAATCTAACATTTTTAAAAAAATTATTTTTAAAATATCTAATATTCTTTTTAATTATTATTTTCAAACATTAATATATTTTCTTAATTATTATTTTTAAAAATCAGTAATATTTTCCCAATTATTTTTAAAAATTTAATATTTCCTCAATTATTATTATTTTTAAAAATCTAATATTTTCTCAATTATTATTTTTAAAGATTGATATTTTCCCAGTTATTATTTTTAAAGATCTGATATTTTTTCAATTATTATTTTTAAAGAGGTAACATTTTTCCCAATTACAACGTAGTTTTAACTTTCGATATTGCCATGCCCTCCATCAGGTATGCAATTAATCTTTTCCATTTAATAAACTTTTGCTTCTTTGGTTTGAAATCGGGTGAGACTCAACATTTAAACATCATTTTCTTTAACAAGGACAATGGAATAAACTGGTTCCGATTCCGATTCAGCGACTAAGGGGCTCCAATCCCGATTCCGCTACTCAGGATTCCTATTTTGAATTCCACAGTCATGAGTTTAACATATTATTTATCTCGCCCAATTCCTCTCTTGAATACGTTAACACATTATCAAGATATAAGATTTTTCAATTCCTGTATTACTTTCACATAGAAGAGCAAAATATTTCCCTACTTTGCTTTGAAAACAAAGACAAAATATGAAGATTTGATTTAAAAACAAAGTCACAGGG
>SEYY01003419.1:25000-30000 GCA_009176605.1 Armadillidium nasatum
GAACAAACTTTCAATAATAATATATATATATATATAATATATATATATTATATATATATATATAATATTATATATATATATATATATATATATATATATATATATATATAGGGTTTAATTTTATCCAATACAACTCGATTAAATAAATACATAGTTTCAATTAGCTTAATAACGATGGAAGGAATAAACTATACGGACAAGTAAAAAAAAATATCGATATAATACTAAAATATCGATATGATAATCGATTATTGATACGATACTAGAATTCAGAATTAAGAGGAAAGACCTTCGCCCACATTTTTGATTGATTATAAAAATGGTCATTAAATTATTCAAAAAAGAAAAGGAAAGAGAAAATAAAAAACAATAACAAAGAAGTGTCATTTCCTGATGTATATTTTATATGCTGACCATATTTAGTTATTGCGCAAAAGAGGATAATGTTACTATACTGTATATATTATTATACATTGAAAGTCAATCATATTGACTTTTATAAGTGAGAGATATCTTTCGTTCGCAAGTGAGGGATAAATTGTATCAATCCTCGTTCGAGGTTCCAGCGTTCCACGGGTTTTTGTTCCACGGAGCTTTGGTTCCAAATACTAGTTCTATATATGTGAGCAATACAAATTAAAAAAGGTGTGCTTGTGTGCGCATGCGCAAAGCATACGAGAACTTTTAAAACCAAATTAATTTTAAAACATACTCCTAATTCGTTAACTTTAAATTAATTATTGTTTAAATTAAAGATTCCTAATTCGTTATTAAGAGTTTAAATAATATTCAAAAAATTAAAAATTAAAAAAAATTCAAATTTTAATATATGCATATATATATATATATATATATATATATATATATATATATATATATATATATTATATATATATATATATATATATATATATATATATATATATATATATATATATATATATATATATATATATATATTATATATATTATATATAATATATGATATTATATATTATTATATAATATATATATATATATATATATATATATATATATATATATATATATATATATATATATATATATATATATATTATACATTAAAGGAAATTATGTACAAAACAGTACAAAATGCTTCTTGAAAATTCAAATTTCAAGTCTAAAATAGTTTAACCTTTAAATAACATACAAGATTTAATTTTCTTTAAAAATTAAGACAATTAAAATAAATATTTACAATCCCTCTTGAAAATGTAAAAAGTAAAACCTACAATAAAAATATAACACTTCAAGTAATTATAATTTTAATACGACGTTTGTTTTATTATTAAAGCGGCAAAATAGCTCAAGAGCTGCCTCGCTAATTCCCTTATAAAAACCTTTATAAAAAAACTAAACATCCATAAAATAAGAGGAACGTTTATCGTCATCGTTCGTGTGATGGCAATAAAAATACGACAAATATTTGATTAATAAATGAGTTGCGCTTTTACAGAAACACACCTGAGGAGATTGAAGCCGGATGCAAGCAGATCGTAACTGATTTAAAAAGCAGATAGAAATTTAATACAATCGGATTATAACTGATTTAAACTAACTCACACACAGACAACCGGATACTGTTACACTCAACCGGATACTTTTCCAACCAACCGGATCTAATCAATCTGGAGAAGGTTACGTTAAACAGAACATTTTTTATATAAGACAAGGTCAAATTAATATACTTTTGTTAACTATAAATATATATATATATATATATATATATATATATATATATATATATATATATATATATATATATATATATATATATATATATATATATATTATGAAGAGCAATCAGTAACCAAGGGCCAAAGAAGAGGGCTATAATATGTCCTTCATTCATTGCTATAAGTGATAAGAGTCAAATACGGATCTTTATTGACATATCCTTGCTTTAAGGAAGGAAAAAAAGCAATAAAAAGCAAGGAAAAACAAATAAAAAACAAGAATAAAAAAAAAGAAAGTGAGAGACAAATATGCAAGAACAAAAATAATAATTATAAAAACACTATAAAACAAGTAATAAATTATAAAAAAACAAAACAAAAAAAAAAATAAAACAGCAAATTTAAAAAAAAAGAAAATAAATATAAACAAACCCACAAGTGTACACTTAAACACACACAACTCTGAAACATTTATACACACACACACACACACACACACACACACACTCAAATGAGACGTTTTCCATTTATACAATCAATTTAGCGTAACAAAGAATCCTTTATATAATTTTTTAATGCCTTCAGTTTTCTGTCACAGTTTTCTTCTTCTTTTTTTTTTCTTTTTTTTTTTAAAGTTCCTTCTCCAAATGCTAATTTGCAATTTCTGTCTTTGTTTTAATATACAATCTTAATTTGACAGTATAAAGATCGCACCGAAAAGGAACCGTACCTGATAAGACTTTTTATAAGTGTTTGACTCTTGTGCTATTTTTTTTTTTTTTTTTTTTTTTTTTTTTTCGTAGAAATATGATAAGATGTAATTTCGCAAAGAGGAGGTACACACAAACTCTACAGCGCATATATATATATATATATATATATATATATATATATATATATATATATATATATATATATATATATATATATATATATATATATATATATATTATATATATATTTTTTTTTTTTTGCAAAATTGTTTAAAAGAAACAATTTAAAACAAATATATTATATATTATTATTATTATTATTATTATTATTATTATTATTATTATTATTATAGTATAGTAGTAGTAGTAGTAGTAGTAAAACATATTTTTAATTATTTTTTAAGAGCATTATATAACTTTTATACTTTCATAACTATTTTTAAATCTATTAATATGTTGCTCAGAAACACCTTTCAGGTTTCAAAACATTCTCTACCCAAAAAGATGGAGTTGTTATTGGTTCACCTCTGGGTCCTACATTCGCAGACCTATAAATGTTGGAACTTGAAAACAGATCTTGGAGGAAAATAACACATTCAGACCTATCTTCTATATCTTTACTATTTTTAGGAACCGTAATAAACTTTTTCAATTCATCAATCACTTACAAGATTTGACTTTTCTAAATTACACTTCTGAAAGTGATAATAATATTACCAACTTTTTTAGTTATTAAAATCAAAATTAATGATGATGGAACACCCTTTCAACGGGCATACATGTCAAGCCATCTATAACAGCCTATACCTTAATTATAACTACTACTACTCAGAAGTATGCAAACATTCGATT
The DNA here is from genome assembly GCA_009176605.1 of Armadillidium nasatum. Lineage (NCBI taxonomy): Eukaryota > Metazoa > Arthropoda > Malacostraca > Isopoda > Armadillidiidae > Armadillidium > Armadillidium nasatum. Next base: position 28,263 of record SEYY01003419.1, read on the forward strand.
GTTAAAACGCTTATATACAGAACTTTTAAATTGGGCAATAATAGGGAATCATTTGGTGTTGAAGTTAAGAGGATCAGACGGAACTTAGTCACCTGTAACTACCCACTATCTATAATAGAAAAACTAATCAATAACAATTACCAAACTTTATAAAACCCAGGAAAATACTAACTTTAACTCTGCATTTTGTATGTCCCCAGTCTGTACGTCGAGGTATATTGGTTATACAATTTATAGATTAACAGATAGGGCATACCAACATCGTTTTAAGCCCAATAAAATTTACAACACTTCTATAGTGAGCATGGGGAAAGCAAATATATGTGATATATTCCAATCATTTAAAATTCTTTACTCCTCTTGTGAAGTGCAAAAATTAAAAAAAATAGATAAAGCTGACTATATTAAAAACTGCAAACCAGACATTAACGTTAAGTTTAACGTACTGTCACTCAAACTAAACATAATATTTATGAATAATATTTCTTAATTTTATAATCTACAGTATAATCTTAATTTAAATTTAAAAAAAAAAAATCGAACTTTAATGATGTCCGAAGTTTACGGACTAAACTGGTTAGAAAATAAATATAATTATGCTTCTTACTTTCTCTGTAAGTTCTTCTCAAGAATTATATTAAGCAAATTAAATTTAAATTAGAAGAAAATTTTTAGAAAAATTGGAAGGGAAATAAAATAAATAATAATATAATAATAATAATAATAATAATAATAATAATAATAATAATAATAATAATAATAATAATAATAATAATAATAATAATAATAATAATAATAATAATAATAAATAATAATAATAATATAATAATAATTATAATAATAAATAATAATAAAAATAATAATAATAATAATAATAATAATAATAATAAAAACTTACAACTGAATTAATAAACATCCAATTGGAATAAAACCATAAACCAACTCCTCATTTTGATCTGGTACTCCATTACGCTGGTTGCACACGATTCTCTTCTTTAGGAATATTTGTTCATAGAATTTTGCATAACCTTTTAAGAAGAAAGAATAATATACTGCAAATTCACTCAATTATCCTGAAATATATATATATATATATATATATATATATATATATATATATATATATATATATATATATAGTATATATATATATATATATATATATATATATATTATATTTAATATTATATAAATATAATATTTAAAAAAAAAAAAAAAAAAAAAAAAAAAAAAAAAAAAAAAAAAATATATTAAATATATATATATATATATATATATATAATATATATATATATATATATAATATATATATATATATATATATATATATATATATATATATATATTATATATATATATATTAATATATATATATATATATATATATATATATATAAGGATCTTTCTGTTAGGCGGAGAGGAAATACACAATTAAAGTTTGATGAAAAGCATTTTTTTTAAACCTTGACACAGTGGCGCCAAAATTTTGGCTCGAACACATCTGTTCAAGCAAAATTAAAAATAATAATAATAATAATAATAATAATAATAATAATAATAATAATAATAATAATAATAACAATAATAATAATTAAAATAATAAATAAAAAAATGGAGAATGTCCATTACATTGTTACTTTTTATATTAATTCGATAAATTAATTATTACTAGTATTAATCTTTAGTATTAATTTTAGTTAAAATTATCCCTTTAAACTTTTAAAGCTTCCTTTTTATT
>SEYY01003419.1:37500-47500 GCA_009176605.1 Armadillidium nasatum
GTTACCTCTTCTACCACGTCACTAACCGAATTTGGATGGTTTGTCCTTTATACCGTATTTTGTCGACACTGCACCTAAGCCCCGAACAAAGATGCTAAACTACATTATTTGGATGGGTAAAGGCACGCACCTCCACACACAGGCACTCCCATTACCCTACAATGTCGTTGGGACCTGCCAACCGATAAAATGTAAATGGTGCGTTAATTTTGCACTTTAGTATATATATATATATATATATATATATATATATATATATATATATATATATATATATATATATATATATATATATATATATATATATATATATATATATATATATATATATATATATATATCCATTTTCTTATTCATTATTATTATCATTATTATTATTATATTATTATTATTATTATTATTATTATTATTATTATTATTATTATTATTATTATTATTATTATTATTATTATTATTTATTATCTTCAACTATTGTTAATTAACATTGCCAAAATAACTATTTTCTGCTGGTAATTCTTTTCCTACATCGTTACATGTATATTTAAGTAAGTGATTATTATATATATATATATATATATATATATATATATATTATATATATTATATATATATATATATATATATATATATATATATATATATATATATATATATATGTTGAAATTCGCTTCTCAATTCGTTTAATTTACACTCTTCTCTCTCTCTCTCTCTCTCTCTCTCTCTCTCTCTCTCTCTCTCTCTCTCTCTCTCTCTCTATATATATTATATATATATATATATATATATATATATATATATATATATATATATATATATATATATATATATATATATATATATATATATATATGTGTGTGTGTGCCTTTAACTTGACCAAATTAAACTTTTTTTTAAGTGTTGAACATTACAGTTGAATAGAAAATGTCTTATATAAAAGTGAAAAAAAAAAATAGATTCATCGAAAAACAATTTCATACTGACCCACCTCAACCTCTCCTTCACAATCCACAGAACACCTCAACCTCTAGCCCGCAACTCCCTGATCCACCTCAACCTCTCCATTACGTCCTCCTTGGTCAACCTCAACCCCATGACTCATCTCAATCCTCCCTCCCACAACCCCATATTTCCTCTCAACCTCTCCTTTACAAATGCATGACCCACTTCAACCTTTTCCCAAAAAAACCCATAACCCACCTCATCCTCCTACCCCATCCCCCAGTGAGATTCTTTTCAGATTACCCAATATCATACTTTCGTAGTTTGCATAAATGTTAAACAGGCAGTATTTGAACTATCCATTTGTGTTTACTTTATTATCTATTTTATTTTGAATTCTCATCATTGTAAATTACATTCCTTAATAAAAGTTTGCTGAATTATTATTATTAATATTATTATTATTATTATTATTATTATTATTATTATTATTATTATTATTATTATTATTATTACTGTTATTGTTACTGCTTTCATTTATTAATTATTATATATTATTACTATTACCATTATTATTATTATTTATACCAATATCATTGATGTTTTTATTACTATTATTATTTTTTTTATTTTATTATTATTATTATTATCACTATTATTATTATTGTTGATCAATAGTTATTTTTGCTTATTATTATTTGTATCATTATCATTGCTATTTTTATTACCATTATTATTATTTTATTACTTATTATTATTATTATTATTATTATTATTATTATTATTATTATTATTATTGTTGATGAATAGTTATTTTTGCATGTCATTTTGGATATTGTGATTATTAAAAGAATAGTAGTATTTTTAAGTGAATAAAGTTTAAGGTTACTTTTACTTAATGCCTATTATTAATATGTTTTATTATTATTATTATTATTATTATTATTATTATTATTATTATTATTATTTTATTATTATTATTATTATTACTTTCATTATTACTGTAAAATCTGCTAATTCATAAAACATTAAGGATATATAGCAATGACCAAATATCTATCTATATAAATATATATATATATATATATATATATATATATATATATATATATATATATATATATATATATATATATATATATATATATATATATATATATATGAGATTCAAACCAATGACCTCTTGAACAAGAGTCCTAAACTCTACTATTGGGTATATATATATATATATATATATATATATATATATATATATATATATATATATATATATATATATATATATATATATATATATATGTGTGTGTGTGTGTGTGTGTGTGTGTGTGTGTGTGTGTATGTGTGTGTGTAAGTATCTACGTGTATGCCTTCGCGTGAGTGTATACACGAAAAACACTTATTAATAAATAAAATTCCTCACCCCATTAAATTGTTAAGTAATTAAAAAAAAATTTATAAAATTTATTTATTAAGAGTTTATAACCTTCATGGTTATTAGAGCTAGAAAAAAGCTAGCCTTGGGGGCTAGAAAAACTCTTAAAAACTCGTGCGAATTTTGCTCTGCGGGTGGCGTTGCAGAACACTTACTTTCTTACAGATATACGTGTCTACGTTAATCTTTTTTCACAGGGTAATTGAAATAATAATAATAATAATAATAATAATAATAATAATAATAATAATAATAATAATAATAATAATAATAATAATAATAATAATCAAAGACTTTTATTGTTATTATTATTTTTACCATTGTATTCCGCAATTATTAATGCTAAAATTTATTAGTACCACCACTAATATTATTACTAGCTTGCTACTATTACTATTATTACTAAAACTAATACTACTACTTCATTCAACGTTAACCTTTCTTCTCAAGTAATTCAAATAATACTAATCATTATTATTATTATTACTTTTATTATTGATCATGAAATATTATATTAGTATTACCACCACTCTTACTACTCTTTTATCAATAATAATAATAATAATAATAATAATAATAATAAAACTAATACTACTACTTCATTCAACGTTAACCTTTCTTCTCAGGTAATTCAAATCATACTAATCATTATTATTATTATTACTTTCATTATTATTGCTGAAAGATTATATTAGTACTACCACCATTTTTACTACTCTTCTGTCAATAATAATAATAATAATAATAATAATAATAATAATAATAATAATAATAATAATAATAATAATAATAATAATAATAATAATAATAAATGTAGGTCAATGTGTCCTGACCTAGTAAATAAGGAACAAATATTTTAAGGACATCTATTTTTCGGCCTTTGGTAGAGAATTTTTTAAAAATGTGTTAAGAAAAATAATTATTGCGTAGTTATTTAATTATTTTAATTAATATTCATATTTACTTAATTAATTATTTGAAGAATTTATTAATTATTTATAGGTTATTATTTTTTTAAATATTAAATTATTGAATTACGAGTAAGCAAGAATAAAATTAAGCATTATATTTTGAATGATAGTTAATTTATTTTTTTTTTTAACTAAAAAAAAAGTTGACACCTCACTCCGGATTAAAGGAGGGGAACGTACTAGGTAATTTCTTTCTTGAATCCTCACGAGATTGAAACAGCGCCTTCAAGCACTTGAGTCAATCACTCTACCGTTAAACGAGTTTTATTATTTTTGGTTTATAATTGTCTTATGTTAGGATAAGTAGGGAGCTGCATAGTGGATAGTGAAATGGCAGAGGAGTTCCCCAACTGTATCTTAACAATTAGAGGAAAGTCATTGGGCATTGAAGCCACCAAGAATGATAAATTCATTAAAAAAAACAAAATAAAGCATCGAAGAATATGAATAATTTGGATAGTCAATTGTTGAGCTCACAAGGTTAGTTAGATATTTAGAAGACTCCATATCAGAGATACAAGAGTAAACGAAATGATTGTCCACACAACCACAACAACCACCTTTAACTGAATATTAACTCTATGGATAGATATAGTAAGAGGGAACAGGAAATTTTTTGCTATCAGTTTCAGGTAAGTATAAAGATTTGTGTGGTCCAGAGGTAAAAAGGTGACGATCAGCAAAGTAAAAATTTGTTAATTGTTCAAGCTAAAAATTTCTTGTCAATCCCAACCCAACCATCAAAGACCATCAACTCCCAAATGGTTAATAAGGGATGGATGGATGAGGGGTTATTTTTAAGAAGCCACTCCTCTCAGTTTCCCCAAGTTAATGTTAATCTGTCCCATTTTATACAGCTTTAAAAGAGTGTGTATTGTGTAAAAGCGTATGATGTTTTAAAAACCAAATGTCTTCTAGTCAAACTGATATACATTCCTGAGATGTGAAGATGTGGTGTGAAGAATAAAGACGTGATGTAAAGATAAAGATGTGATGTGAAGATGAAGATATGATGTGGAGATGCGATGAAGATGAACATGTGAAGATGAAGATGTGATGTGAAGATAAAGATATGATGTGGAGATGCGATGAAGATGAACATGTGAAGATGAAGATGTGATGTGAAGATAAAGATATGATGTGGAGATGCGATGAAGATGAACATGTGAAGATGAAGATGTGATGTGAAGATAAAGATATGATGTGGATATGAGATGAAGATGAACATGTGAAGATGTGAAGATGAAGCTCAGAAGGGACAAACCATATATATATATATATATATATATATATATATATATATATATATATATATATATATATATATATATATATATATATATATATATATATATATATATATATATATATATATATATATATTATATATATATATATATATATATATATATATATATATATATATATATATATATATATATATATATATATATATATATATATATATATATATATATATATATATATATATATATATATATATATATATATATATATATATATATATATATATATATATATATATATATATATATATATATATATATATATATATTATATATATATATTATTATTTAATAATAAAAAAATTATTTTTGAAATTTAAAAAAAAAATAAGAAAAAAAATGTAGCAAAAACTTATAAAATAATTAATGTGTCAAACCAGTTTATGAGATACAATATAAATTGCATTACCACACTAACATATAATAGATATGAAATTCCGTATATATATATATATATATATATATATATATATATATATATATATATATATATATATATATATATATATATATATATATATATATATCCGGAGTTAATGGGGCATTTCATTTTTTCAAACAATGAAAAAGCAAAATACTCACGTATCTCCCGACCTGTGAGTAGTAGAAATATTGAATGTATTTTACAATTCAAAATGGTTACAAATAGATTTATTGCATTTGCGGTAATATATATATATATATATATATATATATATATATATATATATATATATATATATATATATATATATATATATATATATATATATATATATGGTACTAGAGGTAGGACCATCTTAAATTTTATACAACTATAACTTTGAATTATCCAAAGCATTGGATTCGGTATTGATATTGCAGGTCGGAAACGGAATCCAGATGGAGAGCTTTCTCGGAATCGGATACGACGGAACAAAAGTGAACATTGAGAGTAACAAATTCGTTAGTAGTAGCTTTCATCCTAATCAGCACACACGCATACACTCTTCTATTTGTGTGGGTGTACGTGTGTGTGCATGTGTGTACCCCATTAACCTTAACATTCATTAGTTATTCTACTAGCTAACAATACACAAGGTTACGCCTATCATTTATGAAATCGTACTTTGTAAACTTAAAGCAATCATTTAAACTTTTTTTTAATCTATTTAGACATGTATATTAGTAAGTATTTAGTGTTAATTAATTATTTATTATTGTAAATTTCCAGCATTGAGTATAAATTAATCTAGCGCAAAATAGTCTCCAATGCTTTCAGCGAATCCACAAACTAAACATAAGTCAAAACTCAGGAAAAAAAATAGCTTAAAATATTCATTGAAACTACATATAAACTAGTGAATTTAACCTCTAAAGGGAGAAAAATTTAGTTTATATTAAGATTACATTTAGCAAGAATTTATGTTCATATTTCCAATGGTACTTAGAAAACTTTTTAATTCCTATTCTGTAGTCCGAAAATGTAGCAATTGAATATATTTCTAAACTACATGAGAATATATATATATATATATATATATATATATATATATATATATATATATATATATATATATATATATATATATATATATATATATATATATATATAATATATATATATATATATATTTTGTAATTTACTATTTAGAACCGTAAATGTATATATTTATTCTTTTTATATCCCTGTTTGAAGCTTGAATTAGTAATTAGGCACTTATTCACTATATGAGTTAAAACATTTTAAAAAATAAGTTAAGACAACTGTCGAGCTTCCGTGCTCATCACTCGAGACACTTCTTCAGGACAATTCGTCTAAATGATCATTTGGTATAATGTTAATTCAAGCTTCAAACAGGGGAAAAAAGAATTAATATATATATATATATATATATATATATATATATATATATATATATATATATATATATATATATATATATATATATATATATATATATATATATATATGGTAATAATTAAAGTCTGCTAACACTCTCGCATACTAAATATTCATTAAACATCGAGGTTTCAAGTTTGCTATAGAGGAATCGAACCCGGGCCCTATAGCACAAAAGCATATTTTTACCTCTACGCTACTGACGATTCTAAAGGGAAATCCAAAGAGGAGGCTTATAAATAATAATTCACAAGAACAACCTCCAAGGGCTTCTCACTACCGCGCTTGAGCGTGAGGCAACATGACCAGGGCTCGGTCCCCCCTATCTTTTCCTCTGGCAAACTAAACAGATCGGGTAATAATTAAAGTCTGTTAGCGCTCTCACAGACTATATATTCATTAAGCATCAAATCGACAGTAGCGTAGAGGTAAAACTCTATGCGATTCCCCTACAGCAAACTTTAAACTTCGATGCTTAATGAATATTTAGTCTGCGAGAGTGTTAACAGACTTTAATTATTACCATATATGCTTAGTTTGCAAGAGGAAAGAGGGGTGGGGGTGAGCTCTGGTTATGTTACTTCACGCTCAATCGTGGTCGGGAGAAGTCCTTGGAGGTTGTTCTTGTGAATTATTATTCCTAAGCCTCCTCTATGGATATCTCTTTTGAATAGCCAGTACCATAAACTTAAAACTCTATGCTTTTGTGCTATAGGGCACGGGTTCGATTCCCTTATAGCAAACTTTAAATTTCGATGTTATATATATATATATATATATATATATATATATATATATATATATATATATATATATATATATATATATATATATATATATATATATATATATATATATATATAGGTCTATTCTCTCTGCATTTTTCCGTAAAGGAATAATAATATGTGAACAACATAGCAATGAAAAAATTTGGTTTACTAACCACAACATTTAAGAAGATTTTTCCCTTTACTATCAAAACAAATTATTATTATTATTATTATTATTATTATTATTATTATTATTATTATTATTATTATTATCATTATTATTTTATTATTTCTATTACCATCATTATTATTATTTTTATTATTATCATATTATTACTATTATTTTCATTTCTATTATTATTTATATTTATTTATAATTATTAATACTATTATTTTTTATATTAGTATTAGTGGTAGTAATATAGCAACAGTAATAATAGTAGTGTTAGTAGTAGTATTTAAAAGAGAAATATATTTAGTGAATTTAAAATGTTAAGTAAAATGTTTTCCTAAAAAATAACCAATAATAAAATTAAATTTATTAAAAATAAATAAAATAAAGATAATGATACAATAAATAAACAAAGAAAATTAAATAAAATAAGAAATAAACTAAAAAATATATATATATATATATATATATATATATATATATATATATATATATATATATATATATATATATATATATATATATATATATAATATATATATATACGCAAAACCATAAATTTCATTCTAATATATTCAATTCAGAAATAAATTGACATATTTACTTTTAATTCGTCCATCAAGTTGAGGGTTCTCCTCTCATAAATTGGGCGGAGTCCCGAAAAAGAAAAATCAGTTGAAATTTTTATTTCGGAGCCCCGCCCACATTTCAGTCTTTCTTAACTAGTTAAAAAAAAGGTCTTTATATATGTATATATATTTATGTATATAAAAAGAGAGATTGATTGTCGATAGCTAAAAAATATTCCATTTTTTAATAGGTTCCGAATTAAGGGTCACGGTTATTTGCATCATTTGTTCCTACCTTTTCTATCTATTCATCTTCCTTTTTAATATATATATATATATATATATATATATATATATATATATATATATATATATATATATATATATATATATATATATATATATATATATATTATTTAAAAAATAATTGATATAAAATATTAGATCAATGTTAAGACAAAGAAATGTATCCTCTCTTGGATTCGAACCAGCGCTCCTGCGTCAGCGAGTAAAGAGGAATAATTTGCTTTTAAGAGGATGGACTTGATTCTCGGAATCATTATACCTTACACATACATTATATATATATATATATATATATATATATATATATATATATATATATATATATATATATATATATATATATATATATATATGTATAATGTGTGTGTGTGTGTGTTTTCTTATAACATAGAGACTCGATGCAAAAATAAACATCAAAAATTTGGTAAATAGAGAACCCAAAATCTACGCAACAAAAAGTGCTGAACCCACATTCGAAAAGAATCTGAAATTCCTTCACAAACCCTTACGTTGTTTCAGATAACAACGTGATTCAACTACAAAACACAAAATATCCGAACAATTCTCTAGAGAGAGATTTATTACGCATATCAGCTCGGGCAAGCGCTCTAAACACAAACATTTTATAAAAAGAGTGCGCGCGCGGGGGAATTTCGCATTGTCAAAATATTTGAGAGAGAAAGAAAGAAAAAAAAAGGAAGAAAAAGAAAAAAAATAATTCTTCTTACTTGAAAATTATGAAATTCATCTTTGTAATTTATTTGTTAATGTATATGTATATACTTGACTTAAAGGTGTGCCATTTGCGCTGAAGTTTTGGCTTCTTTTACACACACACACACACACACACACACACACACACATATATATATATATATATATATATATATATATATATATATATATATATATATATATATATATATATATATATATATATATATATATATATATATATATATATGAAATTCTCTACTTCTGATATGAAATGAGAGCATACGTCATACTACCAAAATCTTTTAAGAATTTAAAAAGAAATTTTGAACAAACATTTTTTGAATTAAGATTATTGCATACCAGGAACCACCAGTCATGGAGTCCTTGGTGAAGTTTACTATATATATATATATATATATATATATATATATATATATATATATATATATATATATATATATATATATATATATATATATATATATATATATATATATATATATATATAATATATAATATATATATTCCAATTTAAAAAAAATTCAAACTGGAGTCTTTAAACTTTCAAGGATCAACCGTAGATTTTTCAAACATTGGTCAAACAAAATTGATTTTTTTAAAACTTTTTATTATATTCAGTAAAAAATTTTCTAGACATCAAATAATGCAGATTTCCAGGTTTTTTTTTTTATTTATTTATTTATTTTTATTTTTTTTTTAATTCTTATTTCAGTGCGAAATATTTCTTTCTACGTATGGGAAATATATGAAAGGAGTGAAAATGATTATTTTTTATACAAACATTTTCGATAAAAATCTTTGTGGTGACTTTTATGAATTAAATTATAACAGTTTCACCCCTTACTGTTAAAAAATAAATAAATAAAATAAAATAAAAGAAAATATTCATAACCTTTCTGAGTACTGCTCCTATTCACTATAACTCTCTTACACAC
>SEYY01003419.1:52500-58270 GCA_009176605.1 Armadillidium nasatum
ATTTCTTCATTTATAATCTTCACCAACTTCACGTACAATAACGTCTTCAAAAATACACAATTCAAACCTTCCTCTGTCCTTAAAATTCCTCATGTTTCATTCCCACACCATCTTACTTTATTAATTGTAAGGATCATATTCTCTCTCTTTACCAAACAAACGAGCTTCTAAAAAACTTTTTTTCCCCTCCTTATGCTCTTTATAGAGATGAAGTTTTTAACTAGTACGGAATACGTATTTCGAGTTTATATCTCACATACTGATACCGTGGTATAACGGTAGAGTGATTGACTCACGTGAATCGTAGAATCTTCCTAGAAAAGTTCCCCTCCTCGAATAAGGGGTGGGGGGAAATAAATAAATAAAAAAAAAATAAAAAAATAACTTCTCTCCTTAACTCTCCAGTATAGCATACCTCCTATTATGAAGAGAGCTGTGCAGCACGTCTTTCCATCCTTTCTTTCTCCAAATATCTAACCCTAGATTTAACTGCTATGCTCATTCTTACATGTAGTCTACAGGTAAAGTCCGGAACACACTTACTTCTGCTATTTTCTTCACATTACTTTTAGCTTGCACACTTTCAAATGTTTTATCAGAACTTGTCGGCGTTATGATTTTCTCTCTCTCTCTCTCTCTCTCTCTCTCTCTATATATATATATATATATATATATATATATATATATATATATATATATATATATATATATATATATATATATATATATATATATATATATATATATATATATATATATATATATATATATAATATATATATATATATATATATATATTTATTTATTATAATAATATTTTTTTTAAAGAAGATTTATTAATTTTGTTAGTTATTATTATTATTATTTATTATCGTTTTACCATTATAATTAATTTTTTTAATTTATATTATTTGTTTAATTATAAATTTTATTTTAAATACGCTTTACAAGAGTGCTCATAGTGTAGTGGTTATCACATCTGTCTAACACACAGAAGGTCCCAGGTTCGATCCCTGGTGAGCACATATTTTTTTGAGCCCATAGTTTAAAAAAAATATTAATTTGTAATTTTTTATTTTAACCTGAATAAAGGTTTTTTGATTTTTTCCCATTTATTATTATTATTATTATTATTAATTATTATCTTTCTTAATTTTTTTTTATTATCTTGGGTTAATCCTTATCATTTCCACACAAATGAATCTAGTGCTGAAAATAATATTAATATAAAAATTTACTTTACCAAAAAAAAAATAAATAATAATATAAATAAACGAGAAAATAAATAAAAACTACATAGCTAAATTAAATAATCAAAAAATAAAAAGTAAGTAAATAAAATATATAATTTTTTTCAACCCCAACACAAGCAAATAGGAAAATATCAAACAAAACTATTAGTCATTGTAGCCGATCTATTATATAAATAATAATAATAATAATAATAATAATAATAATAATAATAATAATAATAATAATAATAAACAAAGCTGTTTCAAACACAGCGCATGTTACCTGAAATTTCAAATGAACTTAACCCAAAATTTTAAATAAAATTTTTAATATTAAAAATTAAAAAATTTAATTCAACTGTTAAATAACTAAGCAAAAATATAAACTTAAAAAATTAAATTAATTAAAGACGAAAATATCATACCTATCACTTTTCTCTTTCTGCTTATAATCATTTGTAAACTACACTATTGAATTATTCTTATTTTAAATCTATTTTGAGCTTATTATTTATTATTATTATTATTATTATTATTATTCTCAAGTATATGTATTTTTCTGAATCTGCTTAGTCATCAATTCCCTAAGTTTGCAATGCGTGATTTTGATCCTATATTTAAATGCAGGAATTTATAGACTTTAAATGTAGGACTTTAGACATTTCTTGTAGGATGTTCCTTGATAATTTTTTATCAATGAATAAAACATGATCTTTATTATTTATAAAGAACTTTAATGTTATTTATATATCTGATCAAGATTAAATTTTTATATTTGCAAGTCTTTCGTAACATTACTTCCATTACTACTACTACTTCTTATAATAACAATAAATAATAATAATAATAAATATTAGTAATAATGACAATAATAATAAAAATAACAGTAAAATAAAATACTAATCATAATAATAATAATAATGAGTAATAATAATAGTAGTAAACTAATAATAAAAATAATAATAACACAGTAATAATAATAATAATAACAATACTACTACTACTACTAATAATAATAATAATAATAATAATAAATTATAAAAATAGAGTAGCAGTTTCGATTAACAAAGCTTCCTATTTGATTGGTTTTTCTTCGCCAAAGTGCTAAGAAATTAAAATTCAATCTGCAATTTTACATTTGTTAAAAGTTTGATTCATCCTGACTATCTTCAATATTTTATTTTGTGGGAATAATAAATAATAATAATAATAATAATAATAATAATAATAATAATAATAATAATAATAATAATAATAATAATAATAATAATAATAATGATAATAATAATAATAATAATAATAATAATAATAATAATAATAATATAGCAAAAAAGGTAATTTTAGGAATGTAAAATATTTTTACCCTTAACGAAACCGACATAATTTTACATTTTCATATCATCCAAAATGTTTATATTAAGTATATATGTTACTCTTATCAATAGATCAAAATGTATCCTCGTTTCAAGATACAATTTCATTGATAGATATAAGTTATATTAATAAAAATATATAAGATTAATGTTTGGAATACATTTTACTTCATTTTTCATAACACTTGTGTGACACAGAGCTTTCAAAAGCATTGTATTTAAAAAAAGAAAATAAATGAAAAAAAAAAATACATAATAGTGGTTCTGTTATTCATTGCATGATGGTAATTTTGGACACTCTGGGGTCACCAAAGTATATATAATATAAAAAAAAAAAAAAAAAATTATAAAATGCCATACATAAAACAAAATAATTCTTACTATATTTGTTAGTTTTGATTCACACTAAAAATTCAAATAAATTTCTTTACCTTAATAGAAATACCTTATAATCAATAATATCGTTAACTTTCAGTTTCTAAAAACTAGTTGAGTAAAGCAAATTTACTTAGCTATAATATAACGATAAAAAGTAATATATTAATATTAAAAATTAAATTAATTAAGAATTTATAGCTAAATTAACATTTTAAATTAACATTTTACATATACAAGTGATTTATGACTTGAAATTTAATTCATAACATCGGAATCCATTTACAAGTTCACACATACTTATTTTAAATAAAGAAAATTCATTACATTTATCTTGAAAGTTTTACCTGAAAAAATTAAAAGAACATCTTCATCAATGAATAATATTTTTAGATGAAGAGTGGGAAAGGGAATTAATAAAACATGATCGAATATATATAATATAATATTATATATATATATATTATACTATATAATATATATATATATATATATATATTATATAATAATATATATATTATAATATATATTTTTACTTTATTATTATTAAAATCTTCACATTATGTTCAATTTATTGACAGGCAAACAATATTAAAATAGTACTAGTAATATTTAAAAGATATTAAAATAATTTAAAAGGGAACATTTTTATATTTAACTAATCTTAATAATATATTAAATCATTCCTGCATTCATGAATAGGTTTTTACGCTCAACACAGCATGCCGTGAGCAGAGGTATATTATATAATATATATTATATATAATATAATATATAATATATAATATATATATATTATATATATATATATATATATAATATAATAAATATATATATATATATATATATATATATATATACTTATATATATAAATATATATTTTGTATTGTGTGCGTGTGTCTGTATGTATGTGTGAGAAACTATTTTTAATAATACCATCCGTCAACAAATAAATCCCTTTATAAATATAATTGTATTTTTAATACGCCTTAACTTATTATTATTTTATTTTATTATTATTATTATTATTATATTATTCATTATTATTTTTACTATTAAAAAAATTTAATTTTTTAAAAAAAAAAAATATTATTAATTATATTATTATTATATTATTATTATTATATTATTCTTATTATATATGTTTTAGATATTATTACAACACTTTGACTTATTTTAGCAATTTTACTTACTATTATTTTAAATTAATTTTTCGCATAGTTAAAAATAAAAAAATAAAAAAAATCAATAAAAAAAAATAAAAATAAAAAAATAAAGAATTTATTTTTAAAAATAATTCGACGGATTTCTCACTGAATCCTTCACTTGCAATACAAGCTACGCAAAATAAATAAGTAAATAAATAAATAAAAAAAATAATAAACAAATTAAAGGTAAAGCTTCGAAACCCTCATGTGAATTCTAAGGAAGAAACTACCTAAAAAGTTCTCCCTCCTTCTAATATTATTATTATTATAATTATTATATTATTATTATTATTATTATTATTATTATTATTAACTTAATTTTACTTACTATTGTTTTAGAATCTTAAATTTTCTTACATTTTAATAAAAAATGTTAATATCAATAATAATAATAATAATATGCATAATTAGTATTATTTATTAACTAATTTCGTCTGATAATATAAATCAAAAAAAAAAAAAAAAAAAAAAAAAAAAAAAAAAATGAAAAAAAATAAATTACTAATTAAATAATTTTTTTAAAATTACTCTAAATAATAACAAATATTAATACTAAATTATTAATTAAATTATAAATTATAAATTGTTAATAATTACTTTCTTTGCAAATATTTTCTTATTAAAAATAAAATGAAAATTAACAAGAATTTTTTTAGGAATCTGAAAGGAAAATAAACTTTCAACCCCTCCTAAAAAAAATTTTAATTTATTAATTATTCATATATATATATATAAATTATATAATATATATATATATATTATAATTATATATATATATTATATATATATATATATATATATATATAAGTGAATAATTATTAATATTTTAATTTAATTCGAATTGTATGTGGTGAGAGAAAGATTGATTCTCCTCTTCAAAATAAATTAACTTCCATCTTTTTTTTTCTTTCTCTCTCTCTCATTCCCCTCCCCCAAGCCTCAATTAACTCCTACAGCACCCCCCATAAACTTTACTCCAATCTTCCCAGACATCCCCCACCTTTGGGAAGATTAATATATATATATATATATATATATATATATTATTATATATATATATATATTTTATTAGTATATTATATATACTAATATATGTGTTTGGGTGTTTGTGTGGTGTTAAAATATTGGGTACATTATAACATTTGTTAATACATAAATAAAGGCACGTCTTACATAATTATATAAAAACCTATTTTACCATCTACAACTTACAAGGTAAGCGTGATACCCAAAAATAAAAAAATATAAAAAAAAAATGAAAAAAAAAATTACTAAACACCAATTTGACCCTAGATGCCCATGGCACTTCAACCTTTGACCTTATCATCATCATCATACTTTCTTAAAGAGAAAGGGTAGGATGGATGGGCGGAGGTGCCCATTCTCTCCTGGTAGTCGGGAAGATGGTTCCGAAAGAGGAGCTTCTCTCAGACTATGTGGGTACCTGGGCATCAGCCGGGCTTCAGTTGCATGAATTATTAATAACATTATCGAAGTATTTTTCGGATTACAATTATGCCCTTAGGTCAAGCCTATGATTTATTTAGATAAGAGGAAAGCTTAATCTCATTCGCACCTTCC
>SEYY01003420.1:0-2500 GCA_009176605.1 Armadillidium nasatum
CGACCATGTTTTCTCTGCCCCAATTTGAAATACGAGAAAGATCAGAGGTCAGTTGCTCCAAGGCCATCCTTCTTGAATCTATCAACTGCTGTTGGGAGGGACGTCTTCAAATTGAAAGGAATAATGAAGGGTGGAGTCATCGGCATAGGATTGTATAGGAGATGAAGTAATAGAGAGAAGATCATTGATGAAAATTAGAAAAAGAGTTGGGGATAGGACAGATCCTTGAGGAACACCACTATTTATAGATTTATAAGATGAACGGTGACAGTCTACAACAGCTGCTATAGAACGGCCTGAAAGGAAATTAGAGAGGAGGTCACAGAGAGAAGGATAGATTCCGAAAGAGGGAAGTTTGGAAATCAAAGCTTTGTACCACACTCTATCGAAGGCTTTCGATATGTCTAGCTTAACAGCGAAAGACTCACCGAAACCACGGAGATTGGAGGAACAAGAGTCAGAAAGTAGGGAAAGAAGATCACCAGTAGAACGTTCTTTACGAAAACCATACTGGCGATCAGAGATAAGATTAGAAGAATTGAGATGTTTCCAAATCTTCCTGTTAAGGATAGATTCGAAAACTTTAGAAAGAACGTAGGTTAAAGAAATTGGACGATAGTTAGAGGGTTGAGAATGGTCCCCCTTCTTCGGCACAGGCTGAATGAGCGCACGTTTCCAGCAAGAAGGGAAGGTCGAAGTAGAAAGGCAAAGACGAAATAGTTTACCAAGGCAGGGTGCAAGCTCGGAAGCACAAGTTTTGAGAACCGCAATAGGAATACCATCAGGACCATACGCCTTCTTAGTGTTAAGCTCAGAGAGATCAGAAATGACATCTTTAGAAGAAATTATCATATTAGGCATAAATAAGTTGGAGAGGATTGAAGGAGGAGGAATAGCTCCGGAATCGTCTAAGGTAGAATTAGAAACAAAAGTTTGAGCGAAGAGTTCAGCTTTAGTAGAAGGTATAATGGCAGTTGCGCCATAAGAAGAAACTAAAGGAGGGAAAGAGGAAGAAGCAAAGTTAGAGTTGACATTTTTTGCAAAATGCCAGAAAGGGCGAAAGGAAAAGGAACCAGAAAGATTATTGCATTTGCGACGGAGAAAAGAGTTTTTGGTATCTCGAAGAATAGATTTTGCATGATTCCGGGATGAAATATAAGTTGAATGGGTTTCAGGGGTTTGAAGACGACGGTAATCTCTGAAGGCAGCGTCCCTGCGGCGGATAGCGCGAGAACAAGTAGAGTTAAACCAAGGTTTGTTAGTTTAGTAGAAGGAAAAGAATATGGAATGTACGCTTCCATGTCAGAGAGAATCACCTCAGTTATGCGCTCAGCACACCCCAAGGGATCTCTCCCACGAAAGCAATAATCATTCCATGGGAAATCAGAGAAGTATAACAGCAAATCAGACCAGCTAGCACACCGAAGTGCCACAAACGTCTCCTCGGCGGTGGTCGTTCTTGCGGAAGACTTGAAGTGACAGAACAAGATACGGAGATAAGAAGGTGATCGGATGAACCAAGAGGAGGAAAGAGTTTAACACTATAAGGAGAAGGATAAGAAGTAAGGAAAAGATCAGGTATGTTTGGTTCATAACCAAGGCGATCAGGGATACGGGTATGGAGTTGCACCAATTGCTCAAAGTTGTTCTGGATAGAAAAGTTGAATGCGAGTTCACTGGCTGGATCATGAAAACTAGATGAAAGCTATTGGCGGTGGTGAACACTGAAATCCCCTAAAATGATGATTTCAGAGAAAGGAGAAGAAGATAGAATGTGCTCTATTTTGTAGTTTAAATAGTCGAAGAATTTTTTATAGTCAGTAGAATTAGGAGATAAATAAACAGAACAAATAAATTTAGTAGTAGAATTGCAAGAGAGCTTAAGCTATAAGGTAGAAAATTCAGGAGACTCCAAATTAGAGACACGAGAGCAAATAACATCGTTTCGTACATATGCACAACAACCGCCTTTGGCTGAAAATTGAGGATAGGGACAGTAGGAGAAAACAGAGTAGGGTTTGCTGTCAGAGCACCCAAACACCTGAGTTTCAGTTAAGAACAATAGATGAGGTCTAGAAGAAGAGAGGTGGTGTTCGACAAAGTGGAGATTAGAAAAAAAGACCCCGAATGTTGCAGAAATTAATGAAAAACGAAGACCGTGCACCAGGGCAAGTCAGCATAAAGGTCTTGGTGGCGCCAACCCCATCACCGGAAGCCACCAACTCCCAAGTGGTGATGGGGAAAGGAGTGGAGGAGGGGCTATATTTGGAATCTGCCCCTCTTGGATTCTCCGAGGCAGATTTATGTTTTGCCATTTTTGATTCATTTAATATATAGGTATATTTGTGAGACACATGTGAAGAAGGTGGAAGGTTGGAGCATAGGCATTCCAATGTGAGTCAAGGGTACACTAGAGACCCTCTGAGAAGATGAAACGCGAAAAGGAACGAACGAAAGGAGATTTTCTCTAGTTAATTAATTAATTACAGTTTACAGCAAG
>SEYY01003420.1:7500-12500 GCA_009176605.1 Armadillidium nasatum
AAAAAGAAAAAGGAAAAAAAAAATTCCTGATAATGTAAGTCTATGTCCGACGTCGAGTCCGAAAACTCCATGGATACATTACTATAGTTCTTAAAGACTTTAATAAAGTCTAGGAAAAAAAATTGTATTTGAAAAAAACATAATTTTTATAAAAAATGCATCATTTTTTCTTAATATATATATTTTTTTACATATATTGAAGCGAGCATATGACGACATAAAAAGATTAAGTTGAAGTAGATATATTTAAAAAGAGAAGGAAGAGTAGAAAACCTTGAATAATAATGAAAACAATGTAAAATATTATAGAAAAAAAACAGAAAACCGAAAAAATGTTTTATGACCAAAAAACACGATTTAATAAAAAGGTTTTTTTTTCATTTATCTCTCTCTCTCTCTCTTTCTTTATATATATATATATATATATATATATATATATATATATATATATATATATATATATATATATATATATATATATATAATATATATAATATATATATATATATATATTGCTTGAAGTATTTTTAACAATTAAAATAGCAAGAACTTTCTCTTGTGCTTAGCAGAATTTATGTTTCTAATCTTGTATCCTGCTTTGCAAATTAGTTTCGTCTCTATTTGTTGGCAACTACCTTTACTTACTGCTAGAGTTTGCTTTCACTCTTCCTGTGACAAAAATATAGTGCACCCCTTCAATGAAATAGCAATCGACCAATACCTTTATCTCCTGATCCTTACATTGGTTTTTCTTTTTATTATGAAACGTCGGAATGGTTTCTGAAGGAAACGTTCTACTGGTGATCTTTCTCTTCTTTTCTCTTGATCTTCTTTTTTCAGTATTTTTATATATATAAATTTTACTCTGATATTGTAATGCTGAAAGCTTTTGATATATAGAACCTGTCACTAAAAGCTAATTTCTTGGCTTTCCTCTTTCATTTCCTATTCTTCTCTTCTAATAAATCTCTCTGGTTTCTTTTACTCCCGTCTTATATAGGAGTTGTAGTATAAGACCACAGCTTATTCATTAAAATCTTTAAGTTTCGCTACTAAAAGTTCTGTTACTGAACCCAACCCTCTTTCTACTCCATATAAATGATCTCCTATCTGTTAATACAACACTAATGTATTCTTTAACCCAAATTTATACCTTACATTATTTTTGCGAGTATTATTTTGAAAAGTAGTTTATGTGGCTACAAATATTAGTTGCAAGGAGGTTGTTCTTAAAACGATTGACTTTTTTTCTTTATCATGTTTCTAGCTGGGGCTGAGAAAACCAGAGTTGTTTTTAGTGAATCATCAACATAATTGATTTGTATATCCTTTAGAAAAATCTTTCAAGAGACTATAATATTTTCGAAAACACAACACTCAAAACTTCCCCTGTCTTAAACACTTCTGGAGTTTTCTTTTCTTGTTATTTTTTTCTGAAATTATCATAATGTTTTTCCCAAAACAAGCTTGCAGTATGCTGAGTGTTCTAAGGTGCCATTAGAATTCTTCACTTTCTCAGTTGCTAACTCTGCGTATATAGCATTCGTTCGTTCTTGTATGGAGTACGTGACCCAATAACACAATTCTTCTTGAAAAGGTAGAATCTAGGGATTTTTGTGTCACCAATTCTCATTCTCTCATGTTATTTAACCCCTTTCTAGTCACAGAACTGTTACATCAATCTCTTTGTGCGTTTCTTATTAGAATGGACATGTACTTAGGAACTCTTCGATTGTATACTTCTTCTTTTGGAGAAAGTTTATATAACCCTTCTTCTTTCTGACACAAATTTTCACTAGGTTTACAATTTCTGCAGGTGGAGTCAGAAGGTCATTTGTACTACTTATCCATTAAGCTTAAGTTACACGCTCTCAAGGCTGTAATTCTTTCGGCGGCTTCGGCTTCGGCTTCGTAATTATAAAATTAAGAGACACCAACTTCGACTCTGTGCCTGAAACTTATTTTAATATGTAATTTTTTTTGTTCTGACTCTGGCTTCAAAAAATATTTTTACTTTGACGATTTTCAACACACACAAACACACACACACATACACACACACACACACACACACACACACATATATATATATATATATATATATATATATATATATATATATATATATATATATATATATATATATATATATATATATATATATATATATATATATATATATATATATATATATATATATATATATATATATATATATATATATATATATATATATATATATATATATATATATATATATATATATATATATATATATATATATATATATATATATATATATATATATATATATATATATATATATATATATTTCAGAGAGCTGTACAGAGAAAAGATGGAATTGTGTGGAAAGATTAGATTCACAAGTTATCAAATGTGTAGGAATACTACTAGAGGGTTCAAAGAAGCGCTCTCCGTTGTAGTAGAGATTCACAAAACTTTAATCAGGAATTGGTACATTTATAGGTTTAAAGTTTAAAAGTAGTTCCTATACCATAAAATTCAATAATAATCTTAATAATAATATTGAGACTGTCCAGAAAAATGATGCAGGAGTTTGACTACAAGAAAGAGATATGTCGGCTCTAAAGAGATCGGATAGAGCTACTGAGAGGTAAGAGAGTTAACAAGATGAAAAGTTCTAGTCTTCATCTTAAAAAGCCATAAAGGAATGTAGTATATGATATATAACGTAATTATATAAGATATATATTGCATAATCTATATAAAGGCGAACAAATCCCCTATACAATGCTAGGAACTTGGGCGGTGAGAAGAAGTTTCTCACTCACCTAAGAATAATTAACCTCTTAGAAACTTGCTTAGAGAGAAAGTGATAATGTTATCCTTACAAGAGGAACACCAAATAAAGACACACCTATAGAATACTAAGAACAGAAGACGATTCGAGTTGTGTGCTTTCGATAAAGATGTTTTAGTTGCATGGAAAATTATGTCAAGAAGAAAGATGAAGAGACTGAGTTTTGAGGCAAAGCCACTACTAGATAAGCAAGAAAGATCTGAGGTCAGTTGTTCTAAGGCTACCATCCTGGCAATTAACTATTTGCTGCTGAGTGGATTGTTTCTCAAATGGGAAGGATTAATGAAAAATAAAATCGACAACATAAGAGGTGATAATATATATATATATATATATATATATATATATATATATATATATATATATATATATATATATATATATATATATATATATATATATATATATATATATATATATATATATATATATATATATATATATATATATGCTATTCTAATTGTTATGGTTTCGAATTTAAATTTCGCGTGTGGGCTTATATTGGAATAAATATATATATATATATATATATATATATATATATATATATATATATATATATATATATATATATATTATATATATATATATATATATATATATATATATATATATATATATATATATATATATATATATATATATATATAGTCATCAATAAAACCCTATTATTCACCTATGAGCCAAACTTCTAAAACAAAAACAAAAACAAAAAATAAAAAATTAAAACGAAGTAACAAGTAATTAAAAACAAGGGAAGCTATTAAAACTAACACCAAGCTTTCGATCTCTCACCCGGAGATCTTTATTCAAGGTAAAAAGGGCAGTGAAAGAAAAAGAAGTTATTCTCGAGGACTCAAAGACTGAAGAATTTCCTACATTTTTTAGTTGGTTCGAAAATTATATCTTTCATGATATGACATTATGTTTTTCCTAAAATATTCTTATAAAATCTTTCATTTTTCAATAAATCATTCAGAGTATCATCAATTTTTATTTCTCCTGGATGTCTATTAAAATTACTAGTATTTTTAATAATGAAGGACTCTAAAAACTTTCTATTTTCATTGTTATGGCAAGGAATTAATAATTCTGCAGAATTCATATTTATTGTGTGATTATTTTCCTTTCTATGTTGCTGTAATGCGGAATTTTTGTCTCCATATCTTAAACTGTAATTGTGTTGGTATATACGTCTCTTAAAATCATTGGTCTCTCCAAAATATTTATCATCACAATTATTGCATGCTATGCTGTAAATACCTACATTTTTTGTGTTATCATTTATAATTAATTTAGATACGAATTTTCTTTTAATAGTATTGGGGACCGATTGTATAAAAGAGACTGTGTTTGAAAAGAGATTTTTAGTTTGCGAGTCAATATGAAAAGGAATAATTATCCTTTCATTATTTGTTTTTTTCTTCACATTATCCTCTGCAACATATATTTTCCTTCTTGCTCTATAAAGTGCTTTATTAATAACATAATTAGGATAATAAAAGGACTTAAAAGTGTTTCTTATAAAAGTTATTTCATCCTTAAGGAAGGAGGGAGAACAAATTTTTAACGCTCTAATAAATTGGGAGATAACGATGCCCAGTTTTGTATGAAATGAGTGTGCCGAGTACCAGTGTATATATGAGTTTGAAGACATAGGTTTTCGGTATACAGAAAAAACAGGTCCAGTATTTATATTGTTAATATCAATGAGAATATCAAGAAAAGAGATTCTGTTATTTATCATTTTTTCTAGCGTAAATTTTATTGAAGGAACTTTGCTATTTAGATTTTCCAGAAGTAATTGTGGATCCAAATTGACAGGCAGTATGGCAAAAATATCATCAACATATCTCCACCACTTTATGTTGCGAAGACACATATCTGAATATATAAATTTCACTTCGAAAAGCTCCATAAACAGATTACTCAAAATCGGGGAGAGGGGGGGACCCCATACTTAATCCAAACTTCTGTCTATAAAAATCATTTCCAAATTGAAAATATGAGTGTTCCATACACAGTTTAACAAGATTTTTATATTTCCAAAGGAGATAGAAAACCGATCAAATTCCTTATCAATTATATATTCCTCTAACCAATCCAAAGTGAGATCTATAGGAACATTAGTGAATAGAGAAACAACATCATAACTAAC
>SEYY01003420.1:17500-25000 GCA_009176605.1 Armadillidium nasatum
ATCAATTTCTTTATGGATTTCTTATTACAATAGACATGTATTTATGAGCTCTTCGCTTGTATACCTATTCTTTTGGTTAAAGTTTATAATAACCCTTCTTTCAGTACAATCTTCTGCACTTTTAACTTTAACTTTCTGACTGAAAATTTCACTACTCTTACTATTTCTGCAGGTACAGTCAGGAAGCCATTTGTACTACTTATCCGATTAAGTTTAACTTACACATTTCCAAGGCTGTAATTTTTTTTGTCAACTTCGGCATTGTCTTCGGCTTCGTAATTATAAAATTAAGAGACACCAACTTCGACTTTCTGCCGGAAACTTTTATTTTAATATGTAATTTTTTTGGCTCTGACTCTGGCTTCAAAAAATATTTTTACTTTGACCATTTTCAACACACACAAACACACACACACACACATACACACACACACACACACACACACACACACACACAACACACATATATATATATATATATTATATATATATATATATATATATATATATATATATATATATATATATATATATATATATATATATATATATATATATATATATATATATATATATATATATATATATATATATATATATATATATATATATATATATATATATATATATATATATATATATATATATATATATATATATATATATATATATATATATATATATATATATATATATATATATATATATATATATATATATATATATATATATATATATATATATATATATATATATATATATATATATATATATATATATATATATATATATATATATATATATATATATATATATATATATATATATATATATATATATATATATATATATATATATATATATATATATATATATATATATATATATATATATATATATATATATATATATATATATATATATATATATATATATATATATATATATATATATATATATATATATATATATATATATATATATATATATATATATATATATATATATATATATATATATATATATATATATATATATATATATATATATATATATATATATATATATATATATATATATATATATATATATATATATATATATATATATATATATATATAGTACATATGTGCGCAACGATGTTGTTTGTTCTCGTGTCTCTAATTTGGAGTCTTCTGAATTCTCAACTTTATGGCTCAAACATTCTTGCAACTCTACAACTAAATTTATTTGTTCTGTCTACTTATCTCCTAACTCTACAGACTATCCAAAATTCTTCGACTATCTTTACTCCAAAATAGAACACATTCTTCCATCTCTTTTCTCCGAAATCATCATTTTAGGTGATTTCAATGTTCACCACCGCCAATAGCTTTCATCTAGTTCTCAAGATCCAGCTGGTGAACTCGCCTTCCAATTTTCTATCCAGAACAACCTTGAGCAGTTGGTGCAACTCCCTACCCGTATCCCTGACCGTCTTGGTGATGAACCCAACATTCTAGACCTTTTTCTAACTTCTAATCCTTCTCCTTATACTGTTAAACTCTTTCCTCCTCTGGGTTCATCCGATCATCTTCTTATCTCCGTATCTTGTCCTGTCTCTTCAAGTCTTCCGCAAGAATGGCCCCCGCCCTCGGCGAGGAGACGTTTCTGGCATTTCGGTGCCACTAACTGGCCTGACTTGCGGTCGTACTTTTCTGATTTTCCATGGAATGATTACTGTTTCCGTTCGTGGGAGGGGTCCCTCGGAGTGTGCAGAGCGCATAACTGAGGTGATTCTCTCTGGCATGGAGGCGTACATTCCATATTCTTTCCCTTCCACTAAACCTAATAAACCTTGGTTTAACTCTGCTTGTTCTCGGGCTATCCGCCGCAGGGATGCTGCCTTCAGGGACTACCGTCGTCTTCAAACTCCAGAATCTCATGCAACTTATATTTCATCCCGGAATCGTGCAAAATCTATTCTTCGAGATACTAAAAACTCTTTTCTCCGTCGCAAATGCAATAATCTTTCTGGCTCCTCTTCCTCTCGCCCTTTCTGGCATTTTGCAAAAAATGTCAACTCTAACTTTGCTTCTTCCTCTTTCCCTCCTCTAGTTTCTTCTAACGGTTCAACTGCCGTTTTGCCTTCCTCTAAAGCTGAACTCTTTGCTCAAACTTTTGCCTTAAATTCAACCTTAGACGATTCCGGAGCTGTTCCTACTCCGTCAACCCCCTCCAACTCATTTATGCCTAAAATTGTAATTTCTTCTAAAGGCGTCAATTCTGCTCTCTCTGAGCTTAACACTAAGAAGGCGTACGGTCCTGATGGTATTCCTCCTGCGGTTCTCAAAACTTGTGCTTCCGAGCTTGCACCCTGCCTTGGTAAACTACTTCGTCTATGTTTTTCTACTTCAACCTTCCCTTTTTGCTGGAAACGTGCGCTCATTCAGCCTGTGCCGAAGAAGGGGGACCCCTCCCAGCCCTCTAACTATCGTCCTATTTCTTTAACCTCCGTTCTTTCTAAAGTTCTCGAATCTATCTTTAACAGGAAGATTTGGAAACATCTCAATTCTTCTAATCTTATCTCAGATCGCCAGTATGGCTTTCGAAAGAAACGCTCTACTGGTGATCTTCTTTCCCTTCTCTCTGACTCTTGATCCTCCGCTCTTCGGCATTTCGGTGAATCTTTTGCTGTGGCGCTGGACATATCGAAAGCTTTCGATAGAGTCTGGCACAAAGCTTTGATTTTTAAACTTCCCTCTTTCGTAATCTATCCTTCTCTCTGTGACCTTCTCTCTGATTTCCTTTCCGGTCGTTCTATAGCAGCTATTGTAGACGGCCACCGTTCATCCTATAAATCTATTAATAGTGGTGTTCCTCAAGGATCTGTCCTATCCCCAACACTTTTTCAACTTTTCATTAATGAACTTCTCTCTATTACTTCATCTCCTATCCACTCCTATGCTGATGACTCCACCCTTCATTACTCTTTTCATTTTGAAAGACGCCCCTCCCACCAACAGTTAACAGAGGCAAGGAGGGTGGCCTTGGACCAACTAACCTCTGATCTATCTCTCATTTCAAATTGGGGCAAAGAAAACATGGTCGTTTTCAATGCCTCAAAAACTCAATTCCTCCATCTCTCTACTCGACACAATCTTCCACACAACTACGATATCTTCTTCGAAAACACGCAACTCAAACCTTCATCTCTCCTTAATATTCTCGGTGTTTCTTTTTCTCGTGATCTTTCTTGGAAAGATCACATTACCTCTCTTTCTAAACAAGCTTCTAAGAGGTTGGGTGTTCTGAGGCGCCTTCAATATTTCTTCACACCACCCCAGTTGCTTGCTCTGTATAGGAGTGTTGTTCGCCCCTGTATGGAGTATGCGTCACACATCTGGGGTGGTTCCACACACACACAGCTCTCCTGGAAAAGGTGGAGTCTAGAGCTTTTCGCCTTATCAATTCTCCTGCTCTCACTAATTCACTCCAATCTCTTTCTGCCCGTCGAAATGTTGCGTCACTCTCTCTATACTATCGCTATTACAATGGACACTGCTCTTCTGAACTCTCTTGTCGCATACCTCCTCCATTAAGAAGGGTTCGTGCGACTCGTCTTTCTAGACAGTCTCATCCTTTCTCTGTCCAACTCTCTGACCCCAGACTTAACCGCTATGCTCAATCTTACATGTACTCTATTGGTAAAGTCTGGAACACACTTCCTTCATCTATTTTCCCAACTTCCTATGACTTAGGCACCTTTAAACGCCGTGTATCAGGTCATGTCGGCCTTTAATTTGACCATGTTTCCGATTTTCCTCCCAACTCTGGTGGAACATTGGTAGGCCTCTGGCCTTTGCCCACCAGAGGAGAAAAAAAAAAATATATATATATATATATATATATATATATATATATATATATATATATATATATATATATATATATATATATATATATATATATATATATATATATATATATATATATATATATATATATATATATATATATATATATATATATATATATATATATATATATATATATATATATATATATATATATATATATATATATATATATATATATATATATATATATATATATATATATATATATATATATATATATATATATATATCAGTAATAATCTTAATAATACTATTGAGATTGTCCAGAAGAATGATGCAAAAGTGTGACGGCAAGAAAGAGATATGTCGGCTCAAAAGAGATCGGATAGAGCTCCTGAGAGGTAGGAGAGTTAACAAGAATAAAAGTTCTAGTCTTCGTCTTATAAAGCTATTAAGGAATGCAGTATGTGTGGAACTATCCGAGATATATGATGCATAGGCGAACAAATCCCTTACATAATTCTAGAAACTTGGGCGGTGAGGAGTTTCTCAGGCTCCTTAGAACACTAACCTCTTAGAAGCTTGCTTAGAGATAGAGAGAATGTGATAATGTGATCCTTACAAGAAGATCACCAAAGAAAGAAACACCTATTGAATACTAAGAACAGAAGACGATTCGATTTATGTGCTTTCGATGAAGATGTTATTGTGGCATGGAAGACTATGTCGAGAAGAAAGATGAAGAGACTGAGTTTTGAGGCAAAGCCACTACTAGATATACAAGAAAGATCTGAGGTCAGTTGTTCTAAAGCAACCATCCTAGTATTAACTATTTGCTGCCAAGTGGATCGTCTTTCAAATTGGAAGGAGTAATGAAGGATGAAATCGTCAACATAAGAGACGATAGAATATATATATATATATATATATATATATATATATATATATATATATATATATATATATATATATATATATATATATATATATATATATATATATATATATATATATATATATATATATATATATATATATATATATATATATATATATATATATATATATATATTTCACTTATTACCTTTCCCACATTCGTGGGGTGGTGCCTGAGACAATTACCTCACAAAAATATCCATTCTTACCTTTCATCCCCTTTCACTACCGCCCTCCATCTCACTCTGTCCTCCGCAAGTGTACATTCCTTAAAAAAATTCCTTCCTCACAAAATTTCTTTCACTCCATCTATTCATCTCCACTTTGGTCATCTCCTCCCTCTTCTCCCACCACCTCGGAGCTAAGTATCTTGCCCACCATTCTGTCCTCATTCATTTTACACATATGTCCAAACCATTTTAGCCCACCCTCCTTCACTCAATCCACTACACCTCTTTTCCATCTACACATCTCCCTTATTCTTTCATTTCTAATCCAATTAATCCTTCTCAATTTACATATCGCTCTCAAGCCTTTCATCTCAAAGACTTTCAAACTCTTCCTCGCCCGAGCATTTATCATCCATGTTTCACACCCATACATTACAGAAGGCAAACACATATATTCAAACATTTTTATCTTTATTTCTGTCGAAATTTTTGCTTTCTTTCATACTTTTCTTAGGCCCCCAACACTTTCATTCCCTCTACCACTATTTTTTATTTCTTTTTCCGTCCTACCCTTACCTTCCACCATCATTTCTAGATATTTGAATTCTTCCACCTCCACAGGTTTCCTTCCCCAATTCTACACCCCCATTCCTTCCTCCATATATCCTCATCCACACCTCCAATCCTCATAACTTTACTTTTCGTTGGATTGACTTTCAATCTCATGTTCGCACATTTACTCTCAAATTCTCTCACCAGTATTCTCAACTTTTCTCAAAGATTCTGCCATAAATACCGCATCATCTGCAAAAATTAACACGTTTACATGCCATTCGCCTTTCACATTTCTCTACCTAATACCCTTCCCTGGTTCATACATTCCCTACCCTTCCTAAAAACCCCTTTGTTTTTCACCAATTCCCTCACTTGTCAATTCTTTCATTCTCGTCACTAACACCTTCCCATAAATCTTTCCTAGCACGCTCAGCATATTAATCTACCTATAATTTTTAAACACCATCGTATCACCTTTTCCTTTGTATATGGGTACAGTGAAGAGTCCTGACACTCCTGAGGCACTCTCCCTTCTCTCCAACACGCATTAAACATTCTGACCAACCAGTCAATCAACTCTCTATGTTCCTCCTTTATCATCTCTCCATATATACCATCCATTCCTGCCGATTTTCCTTTCTTTACCTTTCTCACCGCTACTTCCACCTCCTCTTTACTAATGTTTCTCTCCTATTCCTCGCCATCTCCCCATCATTTTCTACCTCTCCCCCATTATTAATCTCTCTTCCTTCGTTGAACAATTCACTAAAGTACATTTTCCATATCACTCCAACTTCCTTCTCTCCCTGTAATGTTTCTCCATCTTCCCCTTTCACTCCCTTTCCCCTCTCTTTTCTTCCTTTCCTCACCTTATTTATCTTTTTCCAAAATATTTTATTTCTTTCCTTAAAATTTTCCCAACTTTCTGCCCCACTCCTCTTCCAGTCTTCTTTTTGCCCTATTGATTTCCCTTTTCACCTCCCTTCATCTCTCTCTACTATATATATACTCCTCCCAATCCATAGCCTCCTTTGTACCCAGGAACCTTTTAATGGCATCCTTCTTTCTTTTCACCATATCCTTCAAATGTTCATTCCACCATTCACTCCTTTTCCGCCTTCCATTCTCTATTCTCACAACCTCCTCTAAAACTATCTTCAGTCTACTCTATTTCTCTTCAAAACCCTCCACCTCACTCCTCATTACCTCTCCCTACTTCTCCCGAATTAATCTTATTTAGTCACCTCTGTTCTCTTCTTCTTTTAGCCTTTCTACCTGCACCACCTTCACTACCCTCTTTCTCACTTTTATTTTCTTCCAACCCTCTTTAACCTTGACCATCCTCACTACTAAGTAATGGTAAGATATACAAATGGCTGCTCCTCTTAATAGACTCACATCTAATAATCTACACCTCTCTTCATATCTCCCACATACGAAATCCAACAGTCCCTTCTCTCCATTCACCCTACTCATCCATGTATACTTGTGAATATCTTTCATCATAAAAACGAATCATCATTCCTCTTGCTGCACTCATTCCAATTAATTCGGTCCCATTTTCATTCACACCTTCTACCCAAAAGGGTCCTTCTATTCTTCTCGCGCTTCTACTATCCACACTCGCATTCAGGTCGCCCAACAAACATATATGATCTCTATTATCAAAATTCTCCACACACTCACCCATACTCTCCCAGAATGCATCTCTCTCTCTCCCTTTCATTTCCCTCCACCAGTGCATAAGCATAAATTAATACCCAATAATCACTCTGTACCCTTAATCGTATTCAGATTATTCTGGCTCCTATACTACCACTCCCTTTCACACAACTTCACCACATATCATTCATAACAATTGCCACTTCCTCTCGTGCTTTAACCCTCTCATTTACACCGGCGTATACCCCTCTGTACATCCCAAATGACATTCCAACTTTACCTTTCAATTTCGTTTCAGTCAATGCCAACACTTCAAATCCCTTTTCCTTCATCACTAT